>PISX010003669.1:0-133455 GCA_004024625.1 Mellivora capensis
GGTGGCTCAGTGGGTTAAGTGTCTGCCTTCAGCTCAGGTCATGATCTCAGGGTCCTGGGATGGAGCCCCGTGTCAGGCTCCTTGCTCAGTAGGGAGCCTGCTCTTCCCTCTCCTTCTGTAGCTCCCCTTGCTTGTGCTTGTTCTCTCTCTCTCTCTCAAATGAATAAATAAAATATTTTTTTAAAAAAAGAATATTCTCTTTGGTCACAAATCAGTTGGCCTAATAAGTGAGACTCAATTTCCAGACACTCTCTGTTTTGTCCCTCTCACCTAGATGTATGTATGTTAATTCATTGATTCCACACTGCCTCGAATTCTGTAGAAAGTCTTGAAATTAAATAGGATCAGTCCTCCATCTTTTTCTTTTTTTCTTTTAAAGTTAATAGGTATATGAAAAGATGAGTCATATCATATCTCATTAGGGGAGTTGCAGATTTAAACGACAATGAAATCCTAGGACTCATCTGTTACAATGGCCTTTATCTGGAACACCGATTATACCAAATGTTGGCAGGGATCTGGAGCAACAGGACCTCTCAGTTGCTGCTGGTGGGAATGCAAAATGGAGCGGCCACTTTGAAACACTGTTTTTAATAATCGGTTTAATAAACAGTTTTTAGTTAGACTATACATATTCAAACTATATGATCCGGCAGTCACACTTTTCTGTATTAACCCCAAAAAGCTAAAACACACATTCTACACCAAAATCTGCACACAAATGTTTATAGCAATTTTACTCACAACTGCTAAAACTTGGAAGCAACCAAGATTATCTTTTAGTAGATGAATGACTAATAAAATCATGGTACATCCAGACAGGAGATGGCTAATAAATGGAATATTAGTGGGAAAAATAAATGAGTGATCAAATTTATGGAAAGATGGGGTGGGATCTTAAATGCATGTTACTAAACAGAAGAAGTCATAAGCGTTCCTGGTATTGCTGCAGTAGGCAGTCCACTCGGCTGCACTCTGTTTCTTGTATGGTAGCCCGACTTCCATCCAGTAGTTTTGTGTGTAGCTCAGCTCCCTTTAATCGGCTCCATGCCTGTGTCTGTAGAGGTAAACCGGAGCGGGGAGAAGTTAGAGACCCCCTTTCCACCTGTTTTCCTTCCAGGAGTCCTCGACCCATCTCCTGCCTCGATCAGGCACAGGGTCCACATTCTGTCCTCTGGTTCTCTGGACCTGTACCCCTCCAGTGCCCCCACACCATCCCAGCTGCACTTCCCCACAAACTACAAGTGGTGAAAACAGGGGACACTCTGTGCAGTTTTCCTTCATGAGCATGGACCCCCCACCAGACCCTGATGTTTCTGTTCCATCTCCATCTCCTGGTTGACCATTGTGATCTGTGGGAAGATTGGTCCCCTGGGATTGTGCTCAGCTACGATAATGGGATTGTCCTCAGCTATGGTAATGGGATCATCCTGTGTTCAGCTCTGGTATTGGGGTTGTCCTGCCTGCAGCTACAGTAGGCACTGGAAGCTCTCTCTGCCTTTGTGTCATGATTCGTGTTCATTTCATGTTTGTGCTTCCTTAATGTAACTCTTGGAGGCTCACGTGCATACCCACAACAAGTTCTTTATTGCACCACTTAAAAATTAATGCTGTATGAGGTGAATTCATGTTTTATTTTGTTGTTTTTGGTCTTTATTTTCAGCAGCATATTTCTTAACTTAATTTTGGAAATTTGGCTTAGAAGCTCATTTTGAGTAGGAGATTTTTTTCCTTCTTTTCTCTCTCTTCTTTCATGTCTACTTCCTTTTCTAAGATTCTGTGGTTGCTTTTATCTGCCATTCATATGCCCCTGGTCAAAACAAGGTCTTCTGAAGTTTTGGAGTGGCATGTCCATGGTATGGTGTCTAGCCCATACGTGTCAGTTTGTTTGGGGTTCTGGTGTGGTGTCTGTGTTGTGCTGTTCTCCAGGACCTCAGTTTGCCATCCTAGGCTGTGGGTTCCAGTCCTGAGCCTGGCTCTGGTGTCTGTTTCCAGTGGAGGATCTTCCTTCTTTGTTACTCCATAGGCATCACATTTTCAGTCTATGTGCCCTGTTGGTACGCTCACAGCCCATTGGACCAATGGGCTGCATGCTGTCTCCTGCATTACTGTTCCATAGCGATGTTTGTTGCTATGATTTCAAAACTGTGTCTTTCTATACGTTATTTACCATTCAGGAGTGGTACATCCACTGTTTAAGTTTATTGCACTATGGCAATTATTAGGGTTTGAGGGGGGAGGGAACAAGAAGTTCGTGTTTAATGGGTATGGACTTTCAAGGCTGGGAAAATTAGGAAAGCTCTGGAGGTAGATGTTGGTGACGGATGCACAACAGAGTGAACGTACTTAATGCCACAGAGCTGTCCATTTACCAGTGGTTAAAATGGTAAATTACACGTCATGTATATTTAACCCAATTAAAAAATGGAGGGGCACCTGGGGGGCTCAGTTGGTTGAGCGTCTGACTCCTGATCTCAGCTCAGGTCTCAATCTCACAGTTGTGAGTTCAAGCCCTACATTGGGCTCTGTGCTGAGTTTGGACCTTACTTTAAAAAAAAAAAAAAAAAGTGTTCAATCTGATCATGACCTGACCATTCAGTGTTAACAATGTTATTACGAAAATGGGACATGTTTTAAAAAGAGTTCTGGAGTTAAATTAAGAAAGGTGACACAGTCACATTAAAAATGCTATTAAACTTGAAACAGGATTTACTGCGCTATCTACAGCAGAAATCGCCTATGATGTTCTCATCAGTGTGCAGGATGAAATGTTTCAAAAATGAGTGGGGCTGAACACAGGCCTCTGGAGACATCATCTCATGTTTACGTTCATCGATTTTTCGCCCTCTGAGTGCATATTCAAGCAGTTACTAATCCACAGAACTGGGCCATCTTCCCAGCCATCCTTCTCCATCTTGTCTACAGAGATAGGAGGCCCCTGTCCCAACATCTCACTGCAGTCCAGATGCACGGACTTATCTACCAGCCTAGGGACTACATCCAAAAAGTCACGCGGTCTCCCTGTTCTTCTGCGTGAATCCCTCCAGGCAGCTAAGGGCGGCCACTTTGTTTGCTATGCCCAAGTGTGGTCACAAACATTTACCAAGAGCCTGTGATGTGTAAGTCATTGTGGTTGCTGCCGGGAAGACAGCATAACCCCTATCTTCAGGGGATCCCTACTGTAGTGAGTACATAAACTATCATGTGTAACTAACTTTGTCATCTGAATAGGAAGCACTGTAGAGTCACCCACCAGCATTTGAGAGCTCTGTCTCCTGTCCTTTGTGTTTGTGCGTGTGTATGTGGGGGGGGGGGGTGTGAAAGTCTGTGTCCCCAAAATGTCCACACTCTGCATGTTGTCTTGTATCCCAGCTTCCTCAGACCACGCCAAGAGGCTCATGGATCTTTGGATCCTTGGGACCTGCCCTACCAGTCCTTGACCCCACGACCTGCCACTTTCTGTTTTTTATCTCCTAGTTTCATTTAGATTTCCTCTTACGCATTTTCTTTCTACCCAGTGTAAAGCTCTGAGTCCTTTCTTGAGAAGGGGGATGCAGAAGAGAGGCAGAAGCATTTTTCTCAATCATTAGTAACAACATCAGCTTCTCCATCCTTCATTTCCCTTGTTTTTAAAAAAAATATATTTATTTATTTATTTGCCGGGGGGTGGGCACAAGCAGGGGGAGCAGCAGAGGGAGAGGAAGAAGCAGGCTCCCCGCTGAGCAGGGCAGCCTAAGGACTATTCTATTCTTGGCAATGCCATTTATTTGAGCCTGATGTGAGGCTTTGTCCCAGGACTCTGGGATCCTAACCCTAACCCAGCTGACTGAGCCACTCAGGGGACCGCCTTGTTTCAAACAACACTGAAAGCATCCCTGACCCAAGTATCCCAAATATACTTGTAAGCATCAGTTCACCTTTGGCTGTAGAATTGCTGATAACATTTTTCCATCCTTTGCCCTTTAAAGGAGAAGCTGCTCTGAAATAGAGATGTGGATTCTATTCTCGGCAATGCCATTTATTTGAAAAATCACTTGAAAAATTTGAATTTAAAAAATTACTGTGACCCTCAGGTTTGTCCTCTATAACACGACGATCATCATAATTAAGCAAGCTACCTGATGGCCTTAGCTCGAGGGCTAAATCACAAATGTTAATTAAAATGACCTTTGAAAAAGGGGAAGGATTACAAAAACGTTACCTGTTATTCTAATAAAATTCTTCCCATTATTGAAGCTTTAGAGCTTGGAAATTGACATTCACAGCAGCTCATCTGATAAACAAATAAGTCTGAATCTAATTACAGGGTAACGTTCCGCTCTTGGATTCCTCTGCCTTGAAGACCAGGGAAGGCAGGTTTCTCCGTCGGCACTCTGGGCTCGGCGTTGGGGCTGTGCTCCATTCTGTGCTTCGCGGGGGATGATCTCAAAGACACAGTGTCATGGGAATGGAACTAAATCACTGGAAAATGTGATGTGAGGAAAAATAGGTAAGTATACCTTCGCGGTGTATTTGCTCCATTTTGCCCCTTTGACAAAGTGAGCTGGAAATTAGCAAATACAGAGTTCATGTTCAGGCCATGTGATTCATTGTGAAATAACAGTATACTCAATCCCATCACAGGTCCCCCATCCATGACATTTAAAAGGATCTGGCTTTTTGTTTTCAGAGAGAAAGGCCAAGGCAAGTGTTCATGGCCTCATCTCCGGATCAGGAGTGTGGCATCCCCAGATAAGGGCAGGCCACCCCCGCCCCCAAACGCTGTGTGAATGGAGACCTACACAGTGATGCGACGGGTCTAGGATTGTGTGTAATTCTCTTGGCAAGTGACATTCTCACCTGTTTCAGACAATTCCTTCTGCTTGTCGACCTTCGCCTCACCTGCAACAGGCGTTCTTATCAAAACAACTCCCTCAGGTCTCCTGCTGGTTTAATCCGTGATTCCTGCATCCATCCCCCTATCGCACCCCTAGAGACGTGGCTTCTATTTATTTTGTCTTTCTCTTGTGCACAATAATGGGTCCCCAACAGCAACGGCAAATTAGTGCAAATCTAATGGGGAGGGAATTTGTAGCAGACATTCTTAAAAACCAGAGGAAAAAGTTAGCCCATAAATATGAATTAGTTTCACTAAAAAGACAGGAAGCTGAAAAGGATGACAATGGCATTTCCCACCTTAAACAAGGAACAAACAATTCCGTAGAGCCACCCTGTCACTATTTCTTCCTTGCCAGCAATGCTGCTGACCCCGGCCCAGGAATTTCAATGAGGTATCGGCCTCTAGCTTTGCTCTGATGCAGGTTAACAGTCATGGTAAGAGACATTCTTACCTGTGTACACGGTCTTTCATCAAAATGTTCATAGTTTGCTAGTATTATAAATCAGAATTACCGAGTCCAGCCTCCTGGGACCCCCTGGAGGCCTAGACTTGAATATTTGATGTCGGAATGGGCTTGAGAATTTGCTGATGCTCTCAGCATTGCTGGCGCGGTGGGTGGTTCTCAGTTTCCCGGGTAGCGTGCTGTCCCAACAACTCTACCCGCTGTGTGTCTTCAGCCAAGTGCCTGAACGAGTCTCAGTTTTCTTACCAGTAACATGAAGGAAATCTCAGGACCCACTTCGCGTGCCTGTTGCAAGGGTCGGAGGAGATGATGAGTGTACCGTGGGTGGCAGGCCCGGCCGGACGGTGGTGCCTGTTAATTATCATTCTTGGTGAGCAGCTCGTCCCAGTCCCATGGATGACCATTCTGCAGCAAAGGAGATGTCCTCAGCATCTCATGAAACCACCTCAGCCATTTTCTGTTGCTAGGGAAAAGGAAGATGGTCTGAGAAGCGTGTCCTCTTGCCCTAATGTTCTAATTGCCCTAATCATCTCCTCCAAGCCTGGGTTCTAAAGCCTCTCGCCCAAGGCACCACTGCCATGACTTTCTGGTGTGACTTCGCGGAGGGACCCTTCCCGGCTGGAGGGAAAGTTGTTGCCTGTGTTGGTGCTGAAATCCTTGTGCTCCTGGAAAAGTTACACGGAAATAAGTCCCTGTGTATTTCTCAGAGAATTTGATGTTTGTGTTTATTTTTTTCTGTCCCAAAGAAAGTAAGAATCTTTCCGCTTATGCCACAGAAAACCTCAACTCAGTGTGTTTGAACAATAAGGACTCTATTGTTTCGTATGACAAGGGGTGTGGTGCCAGCAGGGCCTCAGGCTTGGCTAACTCAGGGCATCATGGAAGATCCTTGCAAGGAGATTTTTCTCCCTGGGAGCCCTTCCACATGACCGTGGGCACAGAAGGAAGCCTCCCACGCCTCAGGGATGCTGAGTGACAAGATACTTCCACAAAAACCAAGCAAAAAGGGCCCATCTCTTCTGCTGCTGTGGCAGCTCCAGGACCCTTTCCTGTGTGGAAGAGACATTCAGGGAGGACTTTTGCAGAGTCCACTAAGAACAGCACCCCCTCTCCCTCTGAACCAGAGAGGAATCCAGTGCTGCTTCTGCATGGACATGGTGGGGATGGCAATGACAGGAGACTTGCGGACACTCTGGGCAGACCTGGGACTATAGCCCCGGCGGACTAACCCCTGAACCAACATGGAAGGGCAGTGGCTCCCGTGGGTGCCCCGACATCGATGCAAGGACCCCGCAGGGCCTGGGTGACACCAGTAGGATGCACAGCCAGAGCCAAGCCTGCACTCCCCTCCGCCCGGCTTGCCAGGCTAGCGCGGGAGGGTCAGCAGCCAGCAGGTGGTGTCATGAAGTCATTCAAGTGAAGCATGGGTCAGGCATTTTCCAACCATCCACTTTGACTTCTTTTACTTGGATTTGAAAGAAGCCCTTGAGATACAGCCTGAGCAGGGCTGGTCCCAGAGGTTCCGAAGACATTTGGGTTGACTCTCCTGGGACCTTGTGGGACATGCAAAGAGCCTGCATCCATCTGCAGAGTTCCTTCTGGAGATGCTCCCTGTGTCATCCACACCCACACTGCACCCTGCCCACCTTCCAGCTGTCAGTGATTAGGACTGTCAACACTTAGGACTGTGTCCCGTTTGCTCAGGAGACATGGTACTCCCCCGACCCGGGGTGTGTTAACCTTCCACCCGTGCAGGTGCCCCAAGCCCACAGTGCTGTCAACAACAGTTGTGGTGACAATGTGTTCAAGCACTTCACCCAGTTGCACCGTCTATTGTCACAGTCATGTAGTCGGGTAAGTGCTACTATTAACCCATTTCACAGTTGAGAAAACTGACGCAGCAGGTGGTCGGTCAGTAACCGACCCAAGGTCCCAGAGAAGCTCACAGCAGCGCACCCATTCTGTGCACTGGAGTAGTGTTGAACTCAGGCTGCACGTTCCGAGTGCCCAAAGAGAGGTTTCTAAACATCTGGGCCTGAATTCCCCCTCAGACTCCAGAAACCGCGATCGTGGTGGGTGGGTACAGTGCGTGATGACTCCTGTGTACAGCAGATGGGAGCAGCTTGGGTCTGACCTCACCCATGTCCTCTTCAGTGCCAGTGGTCCTGCTGGCTTCCAGAGCCTTCCCGAAGTTAGCCTGTCTCCCGGGTGCTTACAGCTGCCAACGTCAAAGCCACAGGAGAGGGTCAGCATCTTTTTAGCCTTTTTCTCCAGATGCAAGAGTGAAATCTAAGTGAACACAAGTCAGCTGGAGGGAATTGCAGGCATCAGGGGGGAGGAAACACATTCGCTGTGATTCTAGATCATTTTCATGCCAATTGCAAATACTTCTCTCTTTTCTTCATAAATTTCCTCTCTCCTTGCTATTTTTAACAAGGCCATTGGTCTTTTCTCCATTCTGTCTGAGCTTCACCCTTCATTCTACCTTCAGACTTCAGGTCTGCTCGAAACACGGCGTACCGTTTCGTAAAACAGACCATGTCACATTTCCCATCATATATTAATATCAGTAGAATAGAGTTGAACCATAAGGGTTTTTAATCATCTCACTTTTGATCATTAAATCCCGTTTCAATTCATTTATGATGACAATAATACGAAATATAAAAGGTACGTTACTGGAGTTCAGCCTCACATGGAAATGACACTCCGCCATGATTTCCTTCCAGGCTCCCTGTGTGTTTACCCACATCATAGATGAATAGATGTGAGTGTAGATTGTTGGAGCGTGTGCAGACCCACTTCTGCAGCCCAAAGCTGGTGATAGAACAGATGAGTCCTGCGGGATGCTACTGGAAGCTGGTGACAACCCCCTCTGCCAACCCAGGGTGATTTTCCTCAAGTAGGAGAAAGGAGTTGAGAAATCCTGAAGTTTTCACATTAGAGAGTATGTGGGACAAAACAACGGAAAGAAGAGAGTAGGAAGGAATAGTTTGTGGTAAAGGTGGAAATTGTCTCTAAAAATCATACAGCTCAATGAATGAGAAGCCTGTCCAGAAGTGTGAGCAGTACCTACACTTTCCACCCATTCTCGGACGTGGTGTCCAAGAAGACACCAGGTCTAGCATGCAAGGGCTCCCTGGGGGCCATCAGGTGCTGTTGGGAGCAAAGCCAAAGGACGGGGATCTCTGTGTCTACCTCCTCCTCTGCTAAGGTGACTTCCGGGTGGAAGTATCAGAAGTGGTGGGGTGACAGTCTGTGAGTGTGGACCCTGCACCACTCGCCTCATCAGAACTCGGGAGCTGTGTGGACTGTCCATCCTGCTGATGCTGGTCCACAGCCACTGGGGATGCCCATCCAGGAAGGGAAGCAGAGGGTCCAAGGAGGCATTGCAGGAACCTTCTCTCTAACCAAAAACATGCAAAACATTTATCAGTTCCTTGGATGGGGAAATTGAAAGCATCCTTCTTAAGCAACATAAAATAAAGCTCAGGTTTTTGAAAAGTTGAAAACTTAAGGGTAAATACTGTTGGGGCCGATTCCACGTTAAAACCTGTTAAACCCCTAGGGCCTGCCTGGGCCTACTTAGCCATAGTGACTCCATGTTGCCTAGGTAGACATTTTGTTGTTTAATAAATGCCTCGGCAGTTACTGATATCAGTTCCAGGTAACTGTTACTAAAACACACAGGTAGGAGACATCCATTCAGCCAAAGCCACATACATAGAGGTCTGTGGTTACGCCCTATAAAACTAACCTGTAAGACCAAGGGAGGGTCACTCTCTTTGGAGGCGGCCCTGGCTGGTCAGTGTGACTTCTAATGCTTGGCATAGAATAAAGCTTTACATAACTTTCACTTTGTCTCAGCCTCGTTCCCCTGGCCGGTCAGTCTAACTTCCAGTGCTTGGCATAGAATAAGGCTTTGCATAACTTTCACTTTGTCCAGGCTCGTTCCTTTGATAACGGACCCAACATTTGGGGGCTCGTCTGCGATCAAACTATGAGAACTGAACCAGCATCAGAATTTCTGGGAAAAGCCTCCAGAGGAAAGATCTCCAGATTTTATTTTGTGAGATCCGGTCTGTCTGTTTGGTCGCAGAGCTCCAGGGTATGGCCCACCGGGGAGAAGCTGGACGCAGCATTGCTCCCCAGGGCTGGAGTGGATGCGGGGATGCCCCAACCCTCTTCTGGTAGATTGCCAAGGGGTTTGAGTCCCCCTAGGTGGTCAGGGGACCGAGAAAATCCCCACCAGCCGCTGGGTCTGCAGTTGTCTTTGTCTTGTCTCTTTGTTGTCTGTTCTGTTGCTCGTTTCTAGGGGACCAAGAAAATCCCCACCAGTGAATGTTTGTAGGGGACCAAGAAAATCCCCACCAGCGGCAGGTTCTGCGTAAAGGCCACTGGGTCCGTGGTTGTCTGTGTCTTCTCTTTTTGTTGTCTGTTGTGTTGTTTGTTGTGTTTGAAGAAATGGGGCAAGCAGAGAGTAAGGGGACTCTGACTTTCATCTCTCCGTTCCTCCTAATAGATGTGAGACTTCTCCCTTGCTCATTTCTTGTGTTAATGGCTATAACTGGAGCCAACTGTGGTTAGTCTAACTCGAGACAGAGATTTTTTTTTATAAATTTTTTTAAAATTTATTTATTTGTCAGAGAGAGGGGGAGAGAGAGAGAGGGAGCACAGGCAGACAGAGAGGCAGGCAGAGGCAGAGGGAGAAGCAGGCTCCTTGCCAAGCAAGGAGCCCGATGTGGGACTTGATCCCAGGACGCTGGGATCATGACCTGAGCCTAAGGCAGCTGCTTAACCAACTGAACCACCCAGGCATCCCGAGACAGAGACTTTAAGGAATATTCCCAAGCAGCTGCCAAAACTCCCTTTGTTTCGGGGAAGTTCCTTGCCTTCTCTGGCCAGACCAGGAGTGCCTAGCCCCTCCCCCTTGCTGACAGGAAAGCATGGCGTCTGCTCCTCTCTTAGAGCTGATGAACTCTAAAACTGGGAATCCTTTCTCTGCCTTCTGGCAGCACTTTGTTCTTCTGTCTCCCCCTTCTGTTTCTGCACCGGCGTGGGTGTGGCCTGCATAACCAGCCTCTAGACCATCCTCGGTGCTTCCTGCACCATGGCTCCTTCTCTCTTCACTGTCAAGGAACAAAAAGAGCACCCCCTGGAACTAACACCCCCCACTCCAGATCTTGCCACCCATGTCTCAGGTAAACATTAAAAGTGGAGTGGGTCCAGGTGAAACGTAAATCATGTATTTAAAATAAGTTAAGTTTGTTGGTTTAATTAAGATAGACATGTCTTTAAAGTTACAGCAGTAATGTGGAACTTCAATCAAAGTTTACTGAAGGTCAAATAAACTCACGTTATTTATTAAAATCTGTTAGCAAAGAAATAACTGAACTAATGATTAATTATCTGTCTCAAAATTTTAATGGGTAATTGTTAAAGTAGCTTTCAAAGCCTTTGGTAACCTGAAACTTTAAAGATTTGCTTGGATGACAAATGGAATTAAATTTGTTGGACATCTAGGTCTTAACCAAATAGGGTAAAATACTAAAGCATTGAGTACTTGATATAGGTTTATGCTTTTGACTTCTTACTGCAAAGAAACTAAAAATATTTAAATCTGTTGGTAAACATGTTTTGTGCTTAACTGATTCATAAATTTGCCATCTACAGAATTCTGTTGTAACTGTTCACAATTGGTTAGTTTGTGTTAGCCATCACCAGAGACTAAAATGTTTCTAAGAATAAAAAATTCTGCTAACTGTAACTAAGACTGATGAAAGTAAGGAAAACAACCCTATATGTAAAAAGTAGGAGATACATAAAAAAAATAAGGAATGGAAATACATTTTGTTAAAGATAAAAGGTAATTTTGTCCTAAATGAGATAATTATTTGGAAAAAAAATGGCTTGGGACAAAAAAAGTTGTAAAAGTTTTATGAAGGAAAATCTTCAAAAAAGAAATTTTAGGTATGGTCAGGATGGACTAAAATTAAAATGAATTTTAAAATGTAGCACATCAGAATGATAAATACCCATGAAATGACTCCATGTATTCTATACTACCAAAAGAAAAATGCAGTTAAGGTTTTTATTAAAAGTTTTAATGTTGTCTAAAAAACCAGAGGAAAGGCAGTTAACTGATAACTGATAGTAAGTTTAGAAAAACTGTACACACACAAAAAAAGAGGGCCTAAGAGAGTAAGTAGTTTTGTCTTAAAATAAAAATGTCTGGTTGCCCCATAACATGAAATAAAATAATAAAAACTAAACTTGAGGGTATTTAGTAAGTCACAAAAGGCTTGGGGAAAGTGACCTTTATTTGCCTTGGTTTATAGGTTTGAAAGAGAACAATGAAATATGTTGGAAATTTAACCATATTAGATCAGTTTTGATGGGTGTATTCACAAGAAGGGAAAAAAAACTAATAAATCTTTTCCTGTAAAATGTTTCTGTTCAAATGAGGCATAGTATTTAAGAAAGAAAGACTAAAGCCCTGTGTCATGGCAAATCTATATTGGTGATCCACTTAAGTAAATGTTGACTATTATGTAAACTAAAAAACACTGGCACAAAAAAAAATCTGCTTTCTCCCTGTTCAAAAAGATAAAGTTTTCTTAAATTAATTGATCTGCTGTTAAGAAGAGAATATAAATGATTTTCTCTTTGCCTGCCCAGAGAAATCAGTTTCTATGTTTTGTTTTATCTGTAATCCTATTTAAGCATGTGCTTTAAACTTAAATTTTAGCAATTGTCAACAAGATTTAAATTGTAAATGAGATCTCTTTGACTCATAAGACTTTTCCTTGGTATACTAAGTTACACAGAAAGTACTGCTAAACCAATGATAAACCTTGGGTTACATTTGGGTAAATGCTATAACTATTATAGAAATTCTATGCATTTCCTAACATTTTAACCTTTTGATAAGGTCATCACTTGATATTGTAATTATTGAAATGTTATGTATCACAGAAGTAACCTGATTTTCTTGCCAGTTAAATTGTAAAACCATATCTATTCTGAGTTTTTATCACTTATAATTGTTTTAATTCTCTTGCAAAATAAGTTTTACCTTAAAGGAGATTCATATAAAGGACTTTCAGGACATATACAGGTATTTGATATGTTAAAAATCCTAGAACTAAAATGGGTAAGAATTTCCAGAACTAAATAAAAGCTGCATTCAAACTGAACCAAAATTGTGCTCTCTTCGGCAGCACATATACAAACTGAACCAAAATTAGTAACATGGGACTAGATGAACTGATATTTGCTCTTCCAGACTAGGGAAACTTTTTCTTAAGTTATCTGTAACTTACAGAGATGTAAAAATATTCATTTGTATACAAATCAAAGCATTCAACTTTTCTCTCTATCTGAACCCTCTAAAACTCAAAAGGTCTCAGCAAGTATTCTTTCTTCCATAACGATCAGTCATTTGCATAAGTTCAATAAGAATCTGTTCTCCTTGTAACAGGACACCATTGGAAACGCTGGTTATTTTACCAAGGCTTCGACTGGAATGTCATATTTGAGAAAGACTCAGATATGACCAGACAACTTAAAGGAACTAAGGTTGACTTTATAAAACCTGGAGCCATAAAGCCCCTTGAAACTGTTGGCCTGATCCCTTGCTTACAGAGTTCCCAGCAGCCTCACAGGTGAGTAAAGAATGTCACTCCCTGGTAGGAGGAGGAACCTCAGGATACTTTGGAGGACCTGGGAATTCACCCAAATTGACTGGTATTGCAGGCATATCTAATGGCAAGCACTTGGCTTGGCTTCTGGCCTGGAGAGGCTATTACAAGTTCAACCTAGAGATTCCTTATAAAAAGTTCCAGCAAAGCAGATTCTAAAAGATCTATATGATCACTCACTGTTCTTGCTGAGCTTATGTAAATAATTAGGCCAAGTTTGTTAAAACTGGACTTGTTTTATCTCTGAAAATGAGGGTTATTTTAGAGAGAAAAGTTATGTTTCAGTAACATACCTTTGTGAATATTAAGTTGTAGATTTTGTTGTCTTTAAATGTTTATTTACCTAAGCTCAACAACTTGAGGTATACTTCAGAGAAATTACACAATAGCATCTTACCTAATACTCTGTACAAGTATATGTTAGTTTTTATAGTCTCCTTTTCAGGCTGGGTAGAGACTTTTTCCACCAAACATGAGATGGCAGAAATAGTAGCCCAAAAAAGCTACTAGAAAAAATAATTCCTAAGTTTGGGTTGCCTCCCACGATTGGGTCAAACAACGGCCCTGCATTTGTGAGTTCAGTCTCAGAGGCATTGGCCAAGGCCATGGGCACTAATTGGAAACTACACTGTGCCTACTGGCCCCAGAGTTCTGGACAAGTCGGGAGAATAAACCAGACTCTTAAAGAGACCTTGACAAGGTTAATTCTGGAAACTGGCAGTGGATGGGTGGATCTCCTTCCCTTCGCCCTCCTTAGGGTGTGATGTACACCCTATTTAAACAAGATTACCCCATTTAAAATCATGTTCGGGAGACCCCCTCCACTCTGCCCACGGCTACAAGAGGTTGCCCTAGCCGAAATGACTGATCAGTCTGTACTCCAGTCACTGCAGGCCCTAGAGTCCGTCTTAAAAAGAGCCCACGCAGGGATCCGAGCTGCCTACACTGAGACAGAGACGGAGATGGAACCACATCCTTACCAACACGGAAACTTCATTTGGATACACTGCCACCGAATAAAAAATTGAAGCCTCGCTGAAAGGGACCATTCACCGTCATCCTGACCACCCCCACGGCAGTAAAAGTAAAAGACATCAGGACCTGGATTCACACGTGTCACACCAAAGGAGCCGAAAACAAGAACACCCCCCCCCCCCAGAAATGGGAGCCACTGCCAGTGGACCCCACCAACTGTGGACTAAAACTAAGACTCAAAAGGGTTTCATAACTTTTAACTCTGTTCCTACTCAGCAGCAGCCAGGAAACACCTCATTGGCCTAAAACAGCCCAATGGACCATAATAGTCCCTACCGTCTTCACTAACTTCCTTAAGGCCCTCACCGGAGCCTAGTTTGCTTGCAGTTCAGAAAGAGTCAAAGAATTGACTAATCTCCAAAGAAAAGAGGGGAATGTTGGGGCCGATTCCACATTAGAACCTGTTAAACCCCTAGGGCCTGCCTGGGCCTACTTAGCCATAGTGACTCCATGTTGCCTAGGTAGCCATTTTGTTGTTTAATAAATGCCTCAGCAGTTACTGATACCAGTTCCGGGTAACCGTTGCTAAAACACATACCTAAAATAAGGCCATTTTATTGTTTAATAAACACCTCAGCAGTTACTAATATCGGTTCCGGGTAACTGTTACTAAAACACACAGGTAGGAGACATCCAATCAGCCAAAGCCACATACGTAGAGGTCTGCGGTTGTGCCCTATAAAACTAGCCTGTAAGACCAAAGCGGGGGTCGCTCTCTTCGGAGGCGGCCCTGGCCGGTCAGTCTGACTTCTGATGCTTGGCATAGAATAAAGCTTTGCATAACTTTCACTTTGTCTCAGTCTCGTTCCTTTGATAACGGACCCAACAAATACACCAAAATAAATCAAAATTGTGGGATTATTTTATGGTCCATTTCTAATTTTTCTCTCAAATTTAGAAAAAGGTATTTAGTGTAATATTTTCAAAGCAAAACAAGAGAGGCCAAACAGAACCAAGAAGAACATTTCTACCACAGAGGAATTGATAACAGGAAGTCAGCAGGCCAGTGTGGGGCTCCTGTCCTCATCCCAGACCCCGACTCTCTCCTGACCATCACATCACTGCTCTGAAACCTCAGCGTGAGTGTTGGTCCCTGGAAGCTTCCCAGGGGCTGCAGGCACCTGTCAGCTGGGTGGCCCAGAGTCTCTGCTGGGCCAGCCCCAGCCCCACTGGGAAACCTGACCTCTGTGGCATCCAGAACCACGTGTCAGAGAGGGTCAGTAACACCCACCCTGCACCCCTCCCACCGGAGAGGCAACCTGCAGACTCTCTCCCTCCCTCCTTCCCACCTGACAGCAACAGGAACCCCTTTCACTTTCCCTCTGGAGCGACCTGCACCTGGGCTTTGGGGTGTAGCCAACCTGTCTACTGTGTCCTGCTGACCCACTTCTCTGCCCCAACCTGGGTGCAGAATTCAGAGCTGTGCCAATGCCAAGGTTAAGGTTCAAAAAGGGAGGTGGGAGGCACTCCTGCTTTCAGCCAGCCAGTAATAAAGGGAACACCCACTGGCTCCCCATGTATATTTCTCAAATGTCCACACCCTGAAAGAGGGAGGGAAAGAGGGAGGAACTGGCATCTCAGAGCTCAACCTTACCCACTCACAGACCTGCGTTCCCCCCCAACTTAACAACCCACACCCATGGACGCCCCTTTTACCTTGTCATGGCCTCAACTACTGTACCTCAGAAACCTGAAACCATTGTATTTCTACCAATGAGATGAAGTCCCTTAATCCCTCCCTAGTCCTAGGCTCCTGTCTCCACTCAGGAGGTCTTCAGGCCCCATCTTCCTCTCACATCCTCAGTCCTCTGCTTTTGCCCCCTCCCCCAATTATGTCATCTCCCACTGACCGGTGCCTTGACCTTCTCCCCCCACCGAATCCTGAACTCCCTGGAACCCACATCCCGTGGTGTGTGCCCACATCCAGACATGGGTGACATCCATGTCTCCTGCTGTACCCACTCCTGGTCCCAAGGAGCAGAACCTGGCATGGGCATGTCCCACAGACTGCATGTGGGCCCTAGCCCTAGCCTCTGGTGGCCCTTCCATCATATCCTTGGTCCCATTCTTTGTCCTGGCTGGGGGACAAAGAATGGGACCTCATTTCTCCCAGATTACACCATGTTTTCCAAACCTGCCAACCTCCACTGTCCCCACTGTCAGCTGGGAGCTCCCCTCCTACTTGAAAAGACAGTAAAGACCACCGGGTGAGAAGGCAGACCTAGCGCTCCTGCTCCAATGTCAAGGAGCCTCGAGCCTCTCCTCCTGTCTACCCCTGCTTCCATCTCAGAGAAATAGGCACGTCTCCCCTGCTCAGCTAGGACCCCTGCCTTCCCAGGGATGCCTTTCTCTCTCATTTTTGCTGATTAGCATTTACATTTGAGCTCTTCTTGCCTGCCATCTTTTCTTTATCCAACTAGAAACACTCTGATACCTCTCCCACTCTTCAATAAGCAAACAAACCTGCCTCGGCCTCCAGCATCTCACCCCTTCCCACCATCTCTCTTTTCTTCACCGCTGAGCATCCGGCAAGACTGGATTCTGGACGGCCTGCACCTGCCCTTGTTTGCGCCGCTCTAGAACCATTCCATTCAGGGACCACCTAGGGCCTCCCCTCATACACACAGCTTGGAATGTGTCCTGCACGGGTCCACACTCTGGGTTTTAACTGATGGTGCCTCCTCACTACAACTGAGCACGTCTGTTTCATCCTCCAGCCTACCTGGGGGCCACTCCCAGCTTGTGAGAAGCTCAGGTCCTGAGTCTCCGTTGAGAGAGTGTGGGAATGTAAGGGGGAATGTGAAGGTGCCATGGACTCTTTCTTGAGCTTGTTTCCCCTTTGGTTTCCCTGATAAGATATCCTTCTGCATTTTCTCTGCTCATTCCTTCTCGGGCTCCCTGAATGAGTCCTCCCCTGTCTGCACTCGGCGTCTGCAGGCTCCATGCCCTTTGGGTGTAGGGGCAGTCAGACACAGAGGCCATGACAAGTGCCTGAGAATCATAGCTCCAACCTCAGCCCCCGCGGGCCCGGGCAGTGATGGGCCATTCTGAGTCCAGAATATAAGATTGCGGTAGGAAAATGAAGTAATGGTAAAAAGTGCATAAGGCAATGCCAAGCAGATTGTGGTGTCTCGATAAATAGGGATAATGGTGACAATGACCTTAGTGTCCCTCAATGACCTCATGCGCCCCCAACATCTCAGCTTCCACCCGTGGTTGGAGAGCTCCCAGACGTATATCCTTGGCACAGACTGCTCCTCGGAGCTCCAGGCCTGGAGCCAAAGTTTACAAACAGAGCTCATCACTCTCACCCCCAGCATCGTGCTTCCTCCTACGAGGCCATTCACAGTGAATGGAACCAACAGCCACCCAAGCCGTGGCCAGACTGGACAGTAAGAAAACAATTAGCATATTTATTTCACTTATTGAAGAAGTGAGCAAAATAGCTATAAAAGACATTTTAGAGGCTTGACACCTGGGTCGTACAATGGGTTAAGCACCTGATTTCATCTCAGGTCATGATCTCAGGGTCGTGGGATCGAGCCCCACCCTGGGCTCCATGTTCCGTGTGGAGTCAGCTTTAGATCCTCTCTCTCCCTCTCGCTGCTCTTTCTTTCTCTCTCTAAAGTAAATAGAAGTCTTGAAAGAAAAAAAAGACATTTTAGAGTATTGTGGAAATTTTCCTGGGGACCAGATGCTAGATTACATTTAAGAATCATTGTCGATTTTCCTGTGTCATGCTGGTAGTACGGTGGTCATGTAGGCGACGGTCCTTGTCCTCAGAAGAGGCAGGGTGAGGCATTCCGGGACAAAGTGCTTTGATGCCTGCAAATGTACTTTCAAATGTTTCAGAAAAAAATGTGCAAACACACACACACACGTATATAAATGAATAAAGCATATGTGCCAAATTCTTATAAACTGTTGAATCCGAGTGGTGAATACACAAGCGTTCGTTACCGTAAACTTCAATTTCTCTGTACGCTTGATCTTTTCCATAATAAAAAATGTTGGGTTGAAAAGCGGGATAAAAATGTCTGGAAGGAAAGCATCTGCTGCGGTTGGCAGAGGTCCTCGGCAGACCGGGACTTTTCTTCCTCGTGCTAGATATTATGATTTTAATCAAGCAGGAAAAATATGCGGCTTTTAAAATTCTTGGTTCCTGCTTTTTTTTTTTTTTTTAATTTTAATTTTTTTTATAAACAATTTTTTATCCCCAGGGGTACATGTCTGTGAATCGCCAGGTTTACACACTTCACAGCACTAACCATAGCACATACCCTCCCCAATGTCCATTACCCCACCCACCTTTCCCGACCCCCCTCCCCCCAGCAACCCTCAGTTTGTTTTGTGAGATTAAGAGTCACTTATGGTTCCTGCTTTTAAGTGGTGGTTCCATTCAGGCCAAATCGAGGGGCACCTGGGTGGCTCAGGCGGTGAAGCTTCTGCCTTCGGCTCAGGTCATGATCCCCGGGTCTTGGGATCCAGTCCTGCACTGGGCTCCCTGCTCAGTGGGGAGTCTGCTTCCCCCCTGCCTCGGCGGGCCGCTCCCCCTGCTTGTGCACGCTCTCTGTCTCTTTCTCCCTTGCTCACTTTCTCTGTGTCAAATAAATAAAACTTGTTTAAAAAATGCATCAAATACACACACTCACACACGCACACCATCGATAGACTATTCTTGACGGTGGCTTCTGCGGTGGCAGGCACTCCTGGTCCCGTCTCACTCTCATCTGGCTTCACGCTGGCACTAGTGTGTCCTTGACGCAGGGCCCGAGAGGTGTTTGATCACTGGCATCCTTTGGTTTGTTTGTGTGCCTTTGCCACCATCACAGCAGAGCCCTAGCCCCGGGCCCAGGCCTACTTCCTCTGCGTCCTTGACCCTGAGTTCTTTTGGTGCTTTCAGGAATTTCTGAAAGGTACAACCCATATTAGGCCTCTGTCTCCCAGACGCTATTCTTACAAACTCACGCTTCTCTTTTATTCCCTGTGGAACGTGATGCCATTTTTCTATCTTTTATTCATGAGCTATTTAAATCTGAGCTCACTGGAATTCCTTGGGCTGCCTTGCCATTCTCGTTGCTTGCGAGCCCTGTCCCTGACCTTTTAAGTGATTCTTTATTACTTTTTTTTCAGATTGCACTGAGAGCACTTAACATGACATCTACTCATCTTGCATAACTGATACTTCAAGCAGCCCCTTCCACAGCCCCTGACGAGCACTCTTTCACTCTCCGTTTCTATGAGTTTGACTGTTTTAGATTCCTCATGTAAGTGGGCTCGTGTGCCATCTCTCCTTGTGTGACAGGCTTATCTCACTCAGCATAATGTCCTGCAGGGTCATCCACGGGGTTAAGCGAGTGGGACTCATGCCCAAACCAGTGAGGAGCCAAGAGGAGAGGGCATTGCAGGTAAAATGCCAGGACCATCTCCCTCACCCGTGTTCTTTCTGTTCCTAACCCGGGTTCTCTTTGCCACTCTTTCTGCTTCAGCTCTGTGCCGCTCATTAAATTTTAATGTGTATCTGGCTCCCTGGCATTGAGCACAAACCTGGCCGTGCCCACTCATGTTTTGAATGTGGCTCTCTCTGGTAGGCTCCATCTTGGCTCATTTCCTTAGTGCTGGGTATCCTTGGAAGAACCCCATAACCCCTTCCTGCTTCCAGAAGAAATCAAGCCTGGACCTATTCCCAGCTTCCACCTGGCAAGAGGACCCCATCTCTTTCTTCCCTGTCTTGCTTGAAAGGAGGAAATGAAGGACTCATATTACATATCTGTCCTTTATCTTCTTTAAAGGGCACAGTTAGAATGGACACCCATTGAGCAAAATCCATGGTTCACAATACGGTTCACTCTTGGTGGTGTGCGTCCTATGGGTGTGGACAAAGGTATGATCATATGTATCCATCATTATAGTATCATACAGATCAGCTTCAGTGACCTAAAAATTCTCTGTGCATCCCTTACTCATCACCCCCCACCCCTGAATCTCCACAATCCTTAATTTTTTTACTGGCTCCGTACTTCTGCCTTTTCCAGAATACAGTTGGAATCATATAGCACATAGCCCTTCCAGACTGGCTTCTTTCCCTGAGCAGTAGTCATTTAAAGTTCCTTTGTGTCAAAAAAAAATTCCTTTATGTCTTCTTATGGTTTGAAAGCTTATTTCTTTTCAGAGATGAATAGTATTTCCTTGTCTGGATGTTGCACAGTTTATTATTCATTCATCTGCCGAAGGACATCTTGGTTGCTTCCAAGGATTGGTAGTTATGAATAGAGCTGCTGGAAACATCCATGTGCAGGTTTCTTTTCTTTTTTTTTTTTTTAGATTTTATTTATTTATTTTTCAGAGAGAGAGAGCACGAGAGAGCGAGCACAGGCAGACAGAGTGGCAGGCAGAGGCAGAGGGAGAAGCAGGCTCCCCGCTGAGCAAGGAGCCTGATGTGGGACTCGATCCCAGGACGCTGGGATCATGACCTGAGCCGAAGGCAGCCGCTTAACCAACTGAGCCACCCAGGCATCCCTATGTGCAGGTTTCTGTGTGGACATAAGTTTTTAACTTTTTTGGGTAAATACAGAACCAATCACTTGGTCATATGATATGTTTAGTTCTGTGAGAAACTGCCAAACTGTCTTCCAAAACGGCTGCACCATTTTGCATTCCCACCAGCAATGGATGAGAGTTCCAGTTGCTCCACATCCCTGTCAGCATTTGGTGCTGTCGCTGTGCTAGATTTGGCCCTTCCTAACAGATGTGTGATAAAAACTCATTGTTGTTTTAATTTGCCTTTTCCTGGTAACGTATGACAACTCATCATTGTTGGTAACGTATGACGTGGAGCAACTTTTCCTTTTCTTTTTTTGCCACCTGCATATTTCCTTTGGTGAGGTGTCTGTTAGGGTCTTTGGCCCATTTTTAAAATCAAGTTGTTTGTTTTCTTATTGTTGATTTTTAAGAATTCCTTGTATATTTTGTTCTTTATCAGATGATTGTCTTTTGCATATACTCTTTCCTAGTCTGTGGTTCAACTTCTCTTTCTCTTGACCCTGTATTTCACAAGCAGAATTTTTTTTATTTTCACAAAGTCTAGTTTATCACTTATTTCTTTCATGGATCATGCCTTTGGCACTGCGTCTAAGTGTCCCTGCCAGATCCAAGGTCATTTAGATTTTCCTCTAGGTTATCTCCTGGAGTTTTCTGGTTTTACATTTTACGTTTAGGTCTGTGATCCATTTTGAGTTATTTTATGTGAAAGGTATAAAGTCTATGTCTAGATTCTTTTTTTTTTTTTTGCATACAGATGTTCAGTTGTTCTGACGCTGTTTGTTGATAAGACTATCTTGGTTCCATTGTGTTGCCATTGACCCTTTGTCAAGGACCAGATGATGATATTTCTAAGGGTCTATTTTTTGGTTTTCTATTCTGTTTCATTGTATTTGTCTCCTCTTGCCAGTACCACACTGTAGCTTTATAATAAGTCCTGATATCAGATAATATCAGTCCTCCAGCTTTATTCTTCCTCATTATTGTGTTGGCAATTCTGGGTCTTTTACCATCCACATAAACCTTACCACATGGTATATACCTCTCCATAAAAACTTTGAATCAGTTTGTTGATCTCTACAAAATAACTTGCTGGGATTTTGATTGGGATTGCATTTAATCTATGACCAAGTTGGGGAGGGGTGGTATCTTAACAGTATTGAATCTCCTTATTCATAAACATGAATATATCTCTGTTTATTTAATTTTTTAAATTTTATTTATAATAATTTTATACTTTTCATCATATAGATCTTATATATATTTTCTTAGTTCCATACCTAAGCATTTCATTTGGGGGTGTTAATATGAAGGCCATTATGCTTTTAATGTCAAATTCTACTTGTTTATTGTTGTATGTAGGAAAGTAATTGACTTTTATATATTAATCTTGCGTA
This sequence comes from Mellivora capensis, assembly GCA_004024625.1. NCBI lineage: Eukaryota > Metazoa > Chordata > Mammalia > Carnivora > Mustelidae > Mellivora > Mellivora capensis. The sequence continues at coordinate 22,015 of PISX010003669.1, forward strand.
CTGCAACCTCACTAAATCACTTTTTAGTTCCAAGGGGTTTTTTGTTGTTGTTGCTGATTCTTCCACATTTTCTACATAGACAATCATATCATCTATGAGCGAAGACAGTTTTATGTTTTCCTTCCCAATCTGTGTATCTTTTATTTCCTTTTCTTGTCTTACTTCATTAGCTAGGATTTCTAGTACAATGTTGAAAAGGATTAGGGAAAAGGCAAAGACTTGTTTTGTAACTCATATTAGTGAGAAAACTCAGAGTTTCTCACCATTAAGCGTGAAGCTAGCTGTAGGTTTTGTTGTGGTTGTTATTGTTGTTTTTAGTTCTAGGGTTTTTTTGTAGAAATTCTTTATCAAGTTGCGGAAGTTACCCTCTATTGCTAGCTTACTGAAAATTTTTACATGGGTTGTAGACACTGGTTTTTAACATGTACTCATTTGATAAATACTGATTATCTATGACATGCCAGGCTTTATGGTGACAATGGGAACATACTGGTCAAAAGACCGACTCATTCCTTTTTTCCCCCACACACTAGTTAAGTCATTGTGAAGTTTCCTTCACACATATCACATCCATATGCTACACATGCTCCATCCAAGGGACTACCTGTTTTCATGCTAATTCCATTATTTTCCTAACAAGTAGCTCCATTTTCATAGTTCTTTTAAAAAACTATTTTGTATTTAAATTCAATTTAGCTAACATATAGTGTATTATTAATTTCAGAGGTAGAATTTAGTGACTCATCAGTTGCATATAACACCCAGTGTTCATCACATCATGTGCCCTCCTCGATGCCCATCACCCAGTGACCCCATCTTCCCAACCTCCCCTCCAGGAACCTTCAGTTTGTTTCCTAGAGTTAAGAGTCTCTTGTGGTTTGCCTCCCTCTCTGTTTTTATCTTCTTTTATTTTTCCTTCACTTCCCTATGTTCATCTGTTTTGTTTCCTAAATTCTACATATGAGTTGAAATCATGTGGTTTTCCATTTATTCCCAAACCTGGCCATGAGAACACATTGAATTGTTAGTTTCCTGGCACCTTATTAATAGAATGATTACCATTATAGTTTCTTAGCAAATGGCTTATATTACTCTTGCCTGGAAACCACTTCTTGCTATAATAGAGACAATGTAACATGAGTGTGGGGCTCAAAGAAACTTCATAGGCTTGATTGCAATTAGCTTAGCTGCAATTAGACTGAAGAAGGTCTTTTCTATCAGCAGTTGGATGGAGTAGACCAGGTCAGGACTAACAGCTTTTTCCCTCTCAGAACATGCACTCGTCCAACTAATTCTAATATTTTGATTGCTGACTATATGCCAGGAATACTAGGGAGAGAGCAATAAAAATGGATAAAAAAGTTTAAAAAAATCCCTAATCTCAGGAATTTATTTTCACAGTGGAAGAAATTATAAAAACAAAATGAAAAAGACATAGAAATAAAATACAGGGTATGTTAGCTGGCGATAAGTACTGTGGTGAAAAATAAAACAGGAAATGGGGACAGGAAAGGTTACTGAGCAGATGACATTTGAGCAAAAGCCCAGAGGCAGTAAGCGAGTAAGGGTGCCGCTACTGATGGAGGAAATCAAAACATGAGGGCAGAGCAAGGGAAGGGTGGAGGCTAAGCAGGGGGGTTTGCTGGGCACTCCCAGGGCATAGCAATGAGCGATGCAAGGTCAGAGAAGTCAAGGGCTGTGAGCTCAGGAAGGGGTTTATGGGACATTGTGAAGACTTTCACTCCACCTCAGTATAAAGCGACACCACCAGATGGTTTTCCTGGCAATGTAATGGGACCACTCTGCTGCCGTGTAGAGAAGGGACAACAGGTGAGCATGCATGGAACTGAGAGAGCACTCATTCCTGCCCAGTCTCTCAGCTCCATCCTCCATGTTTTCTGTGACATGCATTTTGGGCATGGCCCCCATGCTGGAGCCTGGAGTTTCAAAGCCAAGACTCTCTTCTTCCTCTGAGCTAGCACTTTCTCATGCTAGTCCATCCCTGAACAAAGCTGTTAGCAGGGCCTAAAGAGAGCCAAAGAGGTATTCTTGGATGGGACAGAGGGAAGAACTAACAGCTCAACATCAACCTTACACCAGCGCTGACAAGTTCTAGGCACTTCCCATTTGTTATTTAATTAATTCTCACAACAACTTCTAAAATACAGAATGGTTGGAGATTCAATGAGGACCCTGGTGAGCAAATTCTGCCCCTTCCCTTTCTTACCCTCTTGGGGTCTCAATGATCCGAGTAAGAGCATGGCATATTATTAACTTGCTTATTGAAAGTATGGGGCTCCCTTGAGAGATAGATTAGGGGACAGAATTGGGCTTCAGGATTCAGTCTCCAGTTGAGACCTCAGGAGCTGACAAACCCAAGATTACCGGTTTGGTCACAGGCTAAATTAAGCCCTGCCTCAGGGAGCCAACCACAAGCTAAAGGGGGAGCCACTCATAAGCAGAAACTTGAAGCCATTAAAAATATGCTGTAAAGGCTGTTGGAATCTCACCACTGCTGTTCTCTGACTTAGGAGGAATGCAAAGACAACCAGAAGGAGCGAGAATCCTCTTGCTGGGCCAGATGGGATGAGAGATGCAGGTGAGTGAGGTCAGGCTTGGGGGACAGGACTGTGCTGCTTTTAACCAGACTGGGAGACCCTGCCCCTTCTCTTTGAGATGTTGGAAATTTCATGTGATGTCCCCAGGAGAAGAAGAGGGGTTCTGTCATCCCCACCTGCCACCCATGTGTCTCAGGACACATGTGTCTCAGTTACTGGCTGATTGCCAGAGGTCGTGAGAGCCAATGTCAGGCCATTGCATTCTTCAAACTATGGGGACGCTATCAGAGATCTCAGATCTAGGGTCTGGACCCCCGGATGGGGGAGCATAACCAGGGTCACAGTGACGTGGACATCCTAAATAAGCTCTGGGAGATGAAACATTGGGCCTCCTGTGAGGGTGCCAGGTCACTGCTATGGGCTACACTGTGTTCCCCCCAAATCCATGTGTTAAAGGGCCAACCCCCAGTACCTCAGAATGTGATTGTTTTAAGAAATAAGTAGTTCAAATGAGGTAGTTAAAATGAGGTCATTAGATTGAGTTCTACTCCAATCTGACGAAGAGGTGATCGGGACACAGACACACACAGAGGGATGACCACAGGAGGACACGGGTGCGAGGATGGCCATCTACACCCCCAGGAGAGGCCTCAGAAGGAACCAGCTGTGCCAACCACTGGATCTCAAACTTCTGGACAATAGATGTTTTATAAGGCTGCCTGGTCTGTGGAATTGTTGGGGCAGTCCCAGGAGACTAACACAGCCCCGAGTGACAATGATGCTGGGTGACTTGGGTTTCTAAGCAGTCTGGTGGCTCTCATGCCCAAAAAGAGATGAAATCCATATCAGCATGACTCAGAAAAAGGGTTGTGTTTGTGCACAGGGTTGTGAATGTCCTTGCTGCCAGTCTGGTCTTGTGGTCACCATATCTATTGCTGAATCTCATCCATCCAGAACTGCCTCCCCGACATGGTCATGAGACCCCTGCCTCCACCACCCAGACTCTGCTGGAACTCCCCTCATCATCATACATTGGACAAGGCATGTTATGTCTTCTCTGAGAGACGTGGACCCACCCAGTATGATAGAAAGCCTCATCCTTATTCCCTGACATCAGAAAATCTCCTCATCGGGGACCTACTCTTTCACTCATTCTCATTTCTCGTGTTCGAATCTTCTTCAATATGTTAGAATCTGCACCTTCACAGTTACTGTGTGGGTACCTGGGTTAACTGGCATGGGGCAGACATCCCTAACTGAGCTGTCCCTCCCGGCCTTAGTGGCCCACAGAGCAGAGCAGTTGAAGAAAGGGAAAAGCTCTCCATCTTCCATGGTCTATCTGCGAGAAGAGAATCCTCATCTTCTCCTTCAGGGGAGAGTGAACTTTGCACTTACACTTGCACACATGTGCACGCCCACACACATGCACACGGATGAGACTGGCCCCCAGCCAGAAGGCAAGCATCTTTGTTGGCTGGTGTCACTGCTCTTGTCCGCTGACCTGACACATGTCTCCGTGATGTCTGGACTGCCGAGTGAAATTCTACCCCTCTCTGAGTCCCTTTGGAAATTCCCTAATCACCACAATAAAACCCTGCATTCCCTTCCCAGCCCCGCCAGCCCTCAGTCTTGAGATTCCCTAATGCAAACCACTCACTTCTATTGGAATCTCAGGGGTAATTAGGAGTCTGGGACTCGCCTTAGTAGGAAGGCAAAGCCATTGCCAAACATGTTGTTGATGTCAACCCATGTGTTCCTCGAAGACAGCATAGGAAGGAGTTGCTTCATGTTGACAGTCTCCTGTATATTTATTGACTGAAACATTTGAGCTGTTGCTCTGAACATTTGTAATTTTAGACCACAGATGCCTAGCATGTGTCATCATACAGCAAAGCTCACATCTAATGAGAAAAATGTCGGGTATATTGTTATCTACCATAAAAGCCGTGAAAAATATCTGCCATCTGCAGTGTGCCTTCTGCTGCCGCCTCTATGAATTTAACTGGTAACAATATGAGACTCACAGTAGAGCAAACATTTAAAAAATGAAAACTTGTTCAGCTTCCTCTTGCCTTTACAAAACCACCCCTCAAAGAAGCACAGACCCACCCCCCCAAAGTCATGGCCACACACCTCGCCTGGATTCCTACAGCAGCCTGCCAGCGGATCTCTTGCCATCTTTTGTGTCTTCCTAATACGTCTCCCACATTGCTGTCCGAATTATTTGCTAAATCTTAGGCCTGGTTTTATCAGCCACTACTTAAAAGCCTTATGCAGCATTCCCTCTCCTCACTACTGCCAGCTGGAAGGTTCTGTGACCCAGCCTCCTGCTCCAGGCTGTCCTCCAGCACCCACCCGCCTCATTCTAACCAGACTAGGTCACTGGTTACTGACGGAAGTCACCATACCTCTCCCCACACTCCATGTTGTCTCTGAAAGGCCATGCTTTTCTCCCCTATTCTGTGTGGCGACTCCCACGTGTCCTACAACATTAACCTTGAACGTCACCTGCTCTGTGATGCCTGCCCACAGAATCAAGTGGCCTTCTGTGTGTGTGCAGGAAGAAATACGTATAACCTCCACGGGACGGCTCATCACGCGCAATCCCAATGCTTTGTTACCAGCATCTTCTGTTCCGCTCTGAGCTCCTCTGTTGCACGGACAGCATTGCATTATGGTGGTCCCCTCGGCCCAGCCCTGACCAGCTGACCCCAGCCACGACAGCACACTGGCTGCCCTTCACATTGACCTGGATGATAAAACTCACTATGGGAGGGGCAGGAATAAATGAGGTTTCTTACCCAGGAGCTTGCTCTTTGACTTTGGCAACAGAAAACCTTGCCATTAGGCGGCCTGTGTTTATTTCTCCATTTGCCCTCTGTACTTTAGTTCTTTCTCCCCCTGAACAAAATAACAGCCCTGTCAGTCAGAGAGCAATTGATAGTGATAAAAATTCTCCTTTTAGACAGTGAGTTCACTTGTTCTTAAGTCATTCTTTGCCACAAACTGCAGGCTCGTTATACAAGGGAAATGTGGCATCTCTGAGAAGCCACATGCTTAGAAGTTTATAATTTGCCTCGACTGATGACGAAGGTCTAGGGGTTTTTGCTGCTTGAGTGCGGCTGGGGTGGGGACATGACAGTACACAAAGCTTCATCTTACTCACTGGAACTCATCTGTGGAAACCAGAGAGCAAACCTGTTCTCTAGACAGGCATCTGCCACTTCTTGGGGCTTCGGAAGGAGAAGGAGCAATTCTCTCCATTGAAACAGATTCCCTGCCTCTACGTAGGTGCTCACTGATCAGGACAGCTCGGACCCACTGACTTGGGACTTCCTGCTGCAAAAGAGAACCTCACCGTCCGTGACTTTTGCCAAGAAAAATGAACATTTGGTAGAATATTGGGTTATATTACCAAATGCAAAGAAAGGCACATAGGCAGGTTTCAAGTGGGGGAGGATGTAGGAGATGGCCAGTGGGAAATGGAACCTAGCAGGCTTTTCCTTGCCACCCTCCCTTCAGCACCCACTTTGCCAAACAAGACCATGCCTGAGGCCATAAGTTCACAGACCTCCATTCAGAGACTGACCAGACTATGGGAGGGGCCGGAATCCTACTCCATCCTACTCCATCCTACTTCAGAGTCCCCAGCACAAACATGCTCTGTCAGTTTCTCTCAGGAATCTACTTTGGTCCAGGAGACAGGTGCATGTGATATACAGAGAGCCTATTTCTTCTGTAGGGAGAAACGATGTGGACTACACAGGCCCCCAGTGATGGCTATTCCCTCCCATACTCATCTTCTACCAAACCTTCTGGAGCAAATGATGGGCAGGGTCAATAGAGGAGAGCAATGCTTATTCCCACCCACTCTCCATATGCAGTTATGGCTGTCTAGTTTTGGGTGAACTGTGTGCCCCTTAAAGATGTTGGAGTCCTAACCCCTGCATCCCATTCAGAAGTGAAGTATCTGCAGATGTAGCCAAGTTAAGATGCCATCATTTAGTTGGTACTTAATCCAATATGACCGGCATCCTTATAAAGAGGGCAACCTAGGGCAACCAGCACATGGAGAATGCCCTGTGAACATGAAGACAGCCAGCCATGGAATTCCCGGGGTTGCCAGAACACCTTTGGAAGCTCAGGGGAGGCATGGGACAGGTTCTTCCTCCAGTCCTCAGAAGTAACCAACCCTGCCAGCACCTTGATACCAGACTTCTAACCTCCAGGACTGAGAGACAGTAAATTTCTGTCACTGAATTCAGCCTGCGGCATTTTATTATGGTGGACCTAGCAAATGAACACACTTGCCCTTCAAGAAGAAGGAGCCAGGCAAGCTGGGCTGGGCAAAGGTGGTCCAACCACAGAAGGACAGGGAAAGACTTACCTTGACACAGATAGCCCTTGAACTGGACGGAGAATTTTCCCTCCTGAAAGGATGATATAGTTGAGTTTAAGAGAGTTTAAAGTACAATTATATATATATATAGAGAGAGAGAGAGAGAGAGAGAAAGGGAGAGAGAGACTGAATGTTTGTGCTCTCCTAAAATTCATATATTGAATTCCTTATCTCCAATGTGATGGTATTTGAAGATGGGGACTTTGGGAAGTGACTAGCTCTCACGGTGGGATTAGGGCCTCTATAAAAGAGACCCTAGAGAGCTAGGTCTCCTTCCACCATGTGAAGGTGCAGGAGAAGATGGCCGTCTGTGAACCAGGAAGCAGGTTCTCACCAGAAACCTTAATCTTGAAGTTCCAGCCTCCAGAACTGTAGTAAATAAATGTGTTTTAGGGGTGCCTGGGTGGCTCAGTTGTTTAAGTGTCCAACTCTTGATTTTGGCTCAGATCATGATCTCGGGGTCCTGGGATCCAGCCCCGCTGGGGGCTCTATGCTCACCAGGGAGTCTGCCTGAGATTCTCCTCCCACTGTCCCTTCTCTCACTTGTGTTCTCTCTTTCTCTAAATAAATAAATAAATAAAATCTTTAAAAAATGTTTTTTGTTTATGCCACCCAGCATATGGTATTCTTTTTTTTTTTTAAAGATTTTATTTATTTATTTGAGAGAGAGGCAGTGAGAGAGCATGAGCGAGGAGAAGGTCAGAGGGAGAAGCAGACTCCCCGTGGAGCTGGGAGCCTGATGCGGGACTCGATCCCGGGTCTCCGGGATCATGACCTGAGCCGAAGGCAGTCGTCCAACCAACTGAGCCACCCAGGCGTCCCTGGTATTCTTTTTTTTTAAAGCAGACCCAACAGAGAAATATATATATATATGTATATATACATATATATGTATATATATATTACAATATAATGGGTTATATATTATAATATTGTACCTATATTTATATTATATATCATATACTGCATATTATACATATAATACAAACATATGGTATTGAAATATAGAAGTCACTTAGCAACAGAGAACTTCAAGGTCAAAAAAAGCTTTTTGTTTCGAGGGAATACTTTTCATTTGACCATTTTTGTTGTTCTTTTTACCCACTTTTCCTCTTAGGCTCGGTCTTACTTTTTCATTTTAGACATTTTTTTTCTCTTTTGGCAAAACTATTGGTTGGAACCTTTTGTGGAACTCCTTCTTTGTTCCCAAAACAACTAAAAAACCTTTGTTCAGGACTTCCTGTCTGGTGAGCATGTGCAATTCCGGCTGAAGCAAAAGGGGTCTGTCTGTAATGCCCTAGAGCTGAATCTTCAGGATGGCAGCCAATGGCCACATGGGGCCATCTAAATTTCAGTTCATTAAAACTACGTATTCATTCCTCAGTCACATGAACTGATGCTCATTAGCCACATGTGGCAAGAGGCCACCTCATTGCACAGCTCAGATACAGAACTGGTGCTGGAAGTTCTACTACACAGTACAGCTCAAGCGAAACAAATTATGAGGCAGAAAGACATGAAATTAGAATCATGACCAGGTTTCCAATTCCAGCTCTCCAGGTTCATGACCATTCACCTTAGGCAAAATATGTCCTTTTTCATCTCTTTCCTCTCCCCACTAAAAGAGAGAGAAAACCAGCTTCCTGACATAATAGACTTGACTTGGGAACTCAAAAAGATGTACACAATCAGTTTAGTTCCATGAATATGAACCAGGCGTTATAAGTCTATAGACCAAAGACACACTGACCACATCCTCTTGGCTTCACAGAGCATGCAGTCAAGTAGAGAGAGAAGTTTTAAAAGAGTTTTATTACAGGCAGTAACAAATACACGTAAGATATTAAAGTAGGATGGAATGATGACACAAAGATGGAGTACTTAATCTAAGGGCAGTGGAAGCATCTGCAGGAAGACTCCATATAAAGAGCACTTCTAAAGGGGAAAGTGTTGGGGATGAATTAGAATTTGATAGGCAAATAAGGTGCACCTGACTTTTCTGACATGAAATGTATATAAAAAAAATCCAGATCTCTTCTCTCAGCCCACTCCTTTCCTGCAACCACTGATCTAAACAAGAAGTGTTAAAATTTTGTTTTCCAAAACACAATATGCAAACAAAATCTTAAGTGAAAGATAATATAAAAATATGTGAAAGCAATGCTGGGGGTTCCACTTCTGGTCGCTATAGAGTAACAGATATAATATTTATTCTCCTGAAGAAAAAAAAACCCAGTAACAACAATAATAAAATTTAAGAAATAACAGTTTCTAAGATGCCAGACAACACTTACCAAAGAACAGTGATCACCAAGAGATAGGAAACAAACCAGATGAGTTCTAAAATTACAGCACACCAGGAGGGACCCAGGTTCCAGAAGACTCCTCAGTTGGAGAAGACAGCTGCAAGGCCATTCACAGGACACAGTGAAGGAGGGAGAGCGAGAAGGAGAGGGAAGAGAACTCACAAGCACTGATGAGTGAATGCAGGGAAGAGATTACCTGAGGCCAGGGTGGGAACCCTTAAATGATTACCGGGAACACTACCGGGCACTCACCCAGGGAAAAGGCCAGTGCCCGCTCCCCCATGCCAGATCGGAAACCTCAAGACTCATGGGGCGTTGGGTACAACACTCAATAACAGGAAAAAAAAGAGCTCCCTGTTAAAGATGGCCCTGGGCTTACCTAGGAAAAGTCTTAAGAACAAGAACTGAAAGAACCAAATGTTTTCAATAATTTTAGTTTTCAGTAGCTTAATTTCTTCCCAGGATGAAGTTGAAGAATATTTATGACAATGTAAAAATAGCCAGTCCTCCACAAGGTGAAATTCACAGTGTCTGCATTCTAAACAAGATTTCCAGGTATACAAAATGCCAGAAAATACAACTCATAATGAGGAGAAAATTCAACCAATGGCAACTGAACTGGAACACATACACACAAGAATCAGCAGACCAAGACACTGAAAGTTATTATAACTGTATTCTGTATATTCAAAAAGTGGACTAGAGACACTAGAGACATGGGAGAGACTTTTAAAGGCCAATTGAACTATAATGCCTGAGATAAATGATATGCTGATGAAATTAATGGCATATGAGACATTACAGAAGAAAATATTAGTGAGTAGAAAATTTCCAAAATAAAACACAGAGAGAAAAAAGAATAATAATTTAAAAAGATGAATGGAGGGGCGCCTGGGTGGCACAGGAGGTTGAACATCCAGCTCTTGGTTTCAGCTCAAGTCGTGATCTTACGGTCGTGAGATGGGGCCCTTCATCTAGCTCCATGCTCAGCGTGCTGAGTGTGGACTTTGCTTCCGTTTCTTTCTCCGTCTCCCACTTTCCATGCTCTCTCTCTTTCTTGCTCTCTCTAAAATAAATAAATCTTAAAAAAAAAGAGAGAATATCAGTGCACTGTGAGACAATTCCAAACAGCCAACATAGGTGCTCTTGAAGTCCTCCAAAGAGAGGGGACAGAGCGGCTGAAGATTTCCTAATTTTTTTAAGGGAGAGGAGCAGATGGAAAGGGAGAGAGGGACTCTCAAGCAGGCTCCACTCCCAGCACAGAGGCCAACATGGGGCTTGATCTTACAACCTTGAGATCATGACCTGAGCCAAAATCAAAAGTCCAACACTTAACCTCCTGAACCCTATAGACATCCCAGAAGATTTCTAAATTGGACCTATCTATACAGCCACAGACCCAAGAAGCTTGATGAACTTCAAGTGCAAGAAAGACAACTAAGCCAAGGTACATCATACTCAGATTGCTGAACGTGAATGAGATAGAAAAAAGTCTTAAAAGCAGTCAGGAGGAAAAAGAATATTACACAAAGCAGAACAGAGATCAGGAAGACAGCCGAATTCTTGTCAGAAGAATGTAAATGGCTAGACAATGGAATGATGTTTTTTAAGTATGGTGAAAATACCTGTTGACAGAGAATTCTATCCCCAAAAAAGATAATTACTGAAAAGAAACAAAATTTAAAACGTTTCAGTTAGAAAGACCTGCAAAAAAATGATGCTAGATAGAAATATATCTACACATAATAATCAACATCACCAGAAATAATAAACACGTGGGTAAATGAAATAATGACTTTTTCCTTAATTTTTAAGTGTCTCTAAAAGATATCTATGTATGCTAAAATAATAATGTGGTGTTGGGTTATGACCTCTGGAGAAGTAAATGATGGCAAGGACAGCTTAAAGAACTAAGAACAGTAATACTAATATCAGAAAAATAGAATTTAAGACAAAAATTGTCACTAGAGACAAAAAAACATTTTATGACAGAGATCCATAACAAATATAAACACATATAAGCCTAACAAAAAGTCCCATAACACATGAAGCAGAGATTAAAAGAATCCAAGGAAGAAATGGACAACTCAGTAATAATAATTGAGGATGCCAGTGCCCTACTTTCAGTAATAGGTCAGACACCTGACCAAAGATCAAGAACACAGAGAACATGAGCCATGCTCTAGAGCAACCAGATGCAAGAGCCATCTGCTGAGTGCCCCACCCCAGCCCCACAGCATACACATTCCACCCAAGTGCCCATCAAACATTCTCCAGGGTAGACCCTACATTAGGCCATAAGATAGATCTAAATAGAATTTAAAGGATTGAAAAATGATGTGGAGTGTGTCCTCTGACCAAAATAGAATGCAAGTAGAAATGACTAACAGATGGAAATTTGAGAAATTCACAAATATGTGGAAAATAGATAACACATCCCTAAATAATTAATGGGTCAGAGAAGAAGTCACAAGGGAAATTAGAAAATACTTCGAGAGGAAAGAAAATGAAAACACAATACATCAAATCTATGTGAGCCAGCTAAGTCAGTGTTTAGAGGGAGACAAGCAAACTTTTCACTTTAACACATGCAAAAATTAAGAGCAAACTAAATCCAAAGCAAGGAGAAGGAAGGGAAGAATGAAAATTGGAACAGAAATAACTGAAAGAGAGGGTAGGAAACAATCGAGAAACCAACAAAACCAAAATCTGCTTCTTTTAATAGATCAACAAAACTGACAAACTTCTAGCTAGACTGATCAAGAAAAAAAGAGAGGAGACCAGAATTTCTACAATGTAGAGGATACTATTACTGACCTTGGAGAACTAAAAACAATTATAAGGAAATTCTGTGAACAACTGTATGACAATAAATTATACATTCTAGATGAAATGGACAAATTCCTAGAAAGACACACTTACCAGGACTGACTCCAAAAGTAGAAAATCCAATAAGCCTATAACAAACAAACAGATTGAATTAGTAGTCAGAAAACTTCCCACAAAGTAAAGATGGCTTCAGTGGTGAATTCTACTAAACATTAAAAGAAGAATTAGCAGTAATATTTCACAAGTCCTTACAAAAATGTAGAAGAAGAGGGAACACTTCCCAAGCCATTCCATGAGACAAATATTACCCTGATACCAAAACTAGAGAACGATGTCTCAGAATATACAAAGAACTCTTAAAAACAATAACAACAAAGCCAATTTAAAAATGGGGAAAGGACATGGATAGACATTTCTCCAAAGAAGCTATACAAATGGCCACTCTGCACAGGAAAAGATTCTCAGCATCATTCTTCATTAGAAAAATGGAAATCAAAACCACAAGGGGATACTAGTTCATACTCATTAGGATGATCTTCATTGAAAAAATGGAAAACAACCAGTGTTGGCAAGGATGTGGAGAAATTGGTACCTTCATGCATTGCTGGTGGGAATGTAAAATGGTGTGACTGCTTTGCATAAACAGTTTGGCTATTCCTCAAAAAGTCAAACATAGAGATCACAAATGATTCAGTAATGCCACTCCTAAGTATAAACCCCAAAGAAATGAAAACACATATTCATCCAAAAACTTGCACACAAATGTTTATAGCAGTATTACTAACAATAGCCAAAAGTTGGGGGTCAGGGGGGTCGGGGGTGATGTCCTTTGACTGATGACAGATAAACCAACTGTGGTATGTCCATACAATGGGATCCTTCAGCCACAAAAGGAATGTCCTGATGCATGCACCAGCACAGATGATCTTGGATTCATCATGCAAGATGAAAGAAGCCAGACACAGAAGGCCACGTACTGTGCGATTCTATTTATATGACATTTCCCAAACAGGCAAAACCACAGAGATAGAAAGTAGACTAGTTGCCACAAACTGGGATAAAAGGGATATGGGGAGTGGTTGCCAATGGTTATGGGGTTTCTTTTGAGGGTGTTGAAAATGTTATGGGACTAGATAGTGCTGAGGACCACACAACTTTGTTAATATACAAAAAAAAAAAATCCACTGACTTGTACATTCTAAAAGGGTGGATTTTAAAGTCTTTCTCATTTAAACAAACCTGATACACTAAATACATATTTGCATAAAGAGTAATTCAAGGGGCACGTGGGTGGCTCAGTTGGTTAAGCAGCTGCCTTTGGCTCAGGTTATGATCCTGGGGTCTTGGGAATGAGCCCCATATCAGGCTCTCTGTTCAGCTGAAGGTCTGCTTCTTCCACTCCCCCTGCCTCTCCCCCCACCCCCTGTACTCTCTCTGTCTTGCTTGTTCTTTCTCTCAAAGAAATAAATAATCTAAAAAGAAAAGAGTAAGTCAAGAGAATTACCAGAAACATTCTTCTCTAGTGCATTTAAAGTATGGGGCATCAGTGTGGCTGTCTGTGACGTGTCCTAAGTGTTGGTTAAGAGTTTGTCTCTTGATTTCAGCTCAGGTCATGATTGCAGCATCATGAGATCGAGCGCTGAGTTGGGCTCTGCGCTGACTATGGAGTCTGCTTAAGATTCTTCCTTTCCCTCTCCCTCTGCCCCCACTTCTGCTCATGTACTCTCTCTCTCTCCTAAAAAAAAAAGTTTGATTTGACTCTATCAGTACAATGATTGTGTTGAGGAGTAGAATTGCATTTTGACATCAATCAAGGCAGACGGGGCATACATTCTATGAAGGGAGGGATTGGCAGAGGGGAGCAGTTCTCCTGCTCCACACTTCATAGCAATTAAATGCATGACTTGCTTAAAAAGCAGAGGGACTATCCTGGCTTGGGGCAGGGGCATATAAAAAAGTATCAGGGAGAATGGAATGGGATAGAAGACTCAAATTATGCAGGCAAGGCACTCTGTCCCACAAGGTCACCTCTCCCTGCCATGGTACTGGCTTTTTCTGCAGCAGGTTCTCCCACAAGGTGGGAATATGGCCACCACCAGCCTCCCAGTTTAGCAATGCTGGGAAAGCGGAAATTTGTCTCCACATCAATGGAGCGATCTAAAGAGGGACGCTACTGACTCCGCTGGGCCACACACTCCTCCCCAGCAACTTCTTCTGAGGCCAGCAGGAGGCAGGATGCTGGCTGACATGACTGGAACAGGAGAGCAAGTTCCTCAACAGAACAGGGGTGCTGGACAGGCCAAGACAACAAAAATCCTTCATGTCATGAATCCTCCCAGAAGCCCTACAAACTGTTAATAACTGACATCAGGGAAAGTTCAAGATTAACACAGAGCATCTTCTTGTACCAAAAGTAGGCACGCTTCAAAAATTAAAGGATGGACACCATCAAATGATTGAAATAGTAAACAAATAGGAGAGAATAGACAAGTCTCCCTTACAGAACTCCAAATGATGGAGGGGAGTGTCTTTGTAGGTGCTTCTCCCTCCAGGAGGGGGAGCTTCTTTCCCTTCCCCTGGAGTGGGGGTGGGCTCAGGGACTTATCTCCTGTGACAGGGCACAGCCAGGGAAGCACAACCACTCTACAGAGGACAGACTTTGCAGGTATCACCCTAACCCCAGGATCAAGGGACAAGGGATGATGTTGACAAGTCCCCCAGCAGGGACAGGTCATGTTGAGATCATAGACCCCAGATGGGACACAATGAGCACACTTCACCTCTGTGGGATTCATTCCAGACAGACACAGCCCAAAATCATCAGGAGAAGCATCAGACATGCAACGTGATGGACATGATACAAAATTCCTGACCAGCACTCCCTGAAGAGTGCGTGGCCTGCCTCACACTCTAAAAGGTACTGCAGGTGCCATGGTGGGAACATGGAATGGGTGCCCAGCAGGAGGTCACCCAACAGCCCTTGCAGATTTGTCCCCCAGGGGGATCGAAAATGATAGAGACCCAGATGAAGGGAGGAGATGGCAATTGCTGGCTTTGACCTAAGAGATATCCTTGCAGCCTGTGCACTCCTGGGGCTCCCTGGGCAAGAGCTTCTTGGGAGCCGGTGGCATGGTTTTCCATGTGTCTGCATCTCACCAGTTTGTAGAGAGTTGAGTACATACTGTAGTTACTAGTTGCCCTGCTGCAGACCGTTACTTCTGCACACCCTAGTAAATCATGAATGCTTATTTGAGGATTGCAGTTGAAAAGGCAGAGGAGGACCAAATCCTAGGATCGAGTCCCTTGTTGCTCCTCTGCCAGGTGCCACTAGGACCCTGTGCTCTTCTTCTCTCTTTCCCTCCCTCCCTTCCTTTTCTTTCTTTTTCTCTTTCTCCTTCCATTCCTTTCCTTTCCTCCCTCCCTTCTTTTCTTTTTTCTTTTCCTTCCTTCCTTTTTTCTTTCACCACTTCAACTTTGCTAGAATTCTTCTATTGCATATATAAAGATGCATTTAAAAAAAAAAAGATATATTGCACAGATCTTTTGTCCCGAAAGGCAGCAGTTGTCAGGAATACATGGGCTAATTTTGCCTCATGCTTGGGAAGAGAACATTTTGATTCTTCTTACCTGGAATCATTGACAATAGAGGCCAACATGGCCCTCTGGACTATGTTTCCAGTGAATGGATCAGGGATTCCGTCACAGTGGAAACTGGGCTACCCCATGTTCCCAGCAGATCTGGATATCCATCTTTCTTCAGTAGGGGTTTTTAAAAAGCTACTCTCCTGGTCACGATGGCGAAATTTACTGATGTTCCTGTGAAACTTTTCCTTTGGAATTTATGCAGCAAATCACATATCGACTTAGTGTCACTGAGAAGACCAAGATTTATATTCCTGAAGATAAGTAATAACCTTGACTTTGACTCGGTGAATATTTATCTCACAAGTCAATAAATGTCCTGCAATAAATTTCTACAAAGGCCAACAGCTTCTGATTCTGGGCTGTGCTCTGCAGAGGGTCCCAGACGTCCCTGCTTTTTTCCCTAGAAAACCAGTGGTCAAACCCGTGAGGTGTTTTTGGGGACACTTTATCTCCAACGAAGTCAGTTGGCTCATGACAGCAGAGCTTTACCCAAAAAACTTAATGTAGGTGGGAATTACAGACTCCTGAATCTTTTTGCTTCTTTTCAATGGTTTTGACAAAAGAATTTTCTCCTTTGTCAGTTTTTAAAATTTTTTCTTTCTTTCTTTTTTCTCTTGGGGGGCTGTTGGGGAAAGGCAGAAGGAGGAGGGAGAGAATCTTAAACAGGCATGCCTGGCATGGAGTCTGACGCAGGGCTCGATCTCAGGATCCTGAGATCACGATCCATAACCGAGAGTCAGATGCTTAACTGACTGGGCCACCCAGGTGCCCCGAAGGTCCACCTTTTTGTAAAGCTGATCCCAAATGCTGACTTCAGACATCAGAGACCCAGCAGGCTGGGGTACAAGCCGGTAAAGACAGTAGATGACACCAGTCACTTGTGTGACTCTCACTGAAGACATTATCTTCGCCTTTTCTAACTTCCCAGAAGTTTAAAATCTTTTTTTTGTTTTTGGTGTTTATTGCTTGAATGGTTTGGCACCCTTTAAAACTCCAGTGTGCCCTGGCAACAACCCAAGAGAGGTTTTGTCCCCTAACCAGAAGTGACATGATGGCTGTGTCCCTCTGCTGGTGCTCCAGGCAAACTCCTCCTGCCAACCCTCCTCCCTGCCCCCTCAGGGCTTAGGTGGGACATGCATCGGTCTGTAAGGGCACATGCACCTACATTTCCAGCCATACGCTGATCACCCTTAACCCCTCCCCCACAGGGGGCAGAAGCGGGGTGCCACTTACCACACAATTCCTGGACTTCATGAGGACACTACTGAGGTCCAAAGGAGCCTGATGCACGGAGAATTCATTTTCTTGTATTTCTTGGTGCCCCCCCCCCCCGCCACTGACTGAGATGTAATTGACAATTACCATTGTGTTAAGTGTAAGGTGGGCAAGACAATGGCATAACATGGGTAAATACCATGAAACAATCAGCAACAAGGTTGTAAACATATGCCACCTCAGATGGTTACATTTTTGTGCATGTGGGGGTTTTTTTGCTGTTGCTGTTTTGGTTTGGGTTGTTAGGCTAGACTTTGAGGAACAGTTGGTCCCTTCCAGAAACGTCAGATGTGAAGATGGCATTCTTTCTTCTATCTTTCATGTAAAGTCATGAAATCTGGAATGCACCGTGATTAAGACGGTCTCTCCCGGGTCTTCATAAGTCAGAGTAAATGTACAAGTAAAAATCTCTCCATCTAGTGCAGCACTGAACTGGTATCTCTGATGGAAAATGATAAGAAGGAGAGGCCTAGGGGCACGGGGGGTGGGGGGGCTCAGTCAGTTAAATGTCTGCCTTTGGCTCAGGTCATGATCCCAGGGTCCTGAGATGGAGCCCTGCATTGGGCTCTCTGCTCAGTAGACAGCATGTTTCTCCCTCTCCTTCTGCTACTCCCTCTGCTTGTGCATGCTGTCTCTCAAGTAAACAGTAGATTTTTTTTTTTAAAAAGGAGAGACCTAATCCAGAGTGGCAGGGCAGAAATGCCTTGACCAGTAAGCTTGGGACGCTGAGGACGTGTCAACCAGCCAGGGCGGTGGGGAGCCTTCCAAGCAGAGACGCCTCTGTGACTGTCCCTACCTGCTCAGGGGTGGCCTCCAACCCAAACTGAGACGTGGCAACAGGAAAACCACAGGACCTGAAGACACAGGGGGGACCCAAGTCCCTCCTCCTTTTGCTTGACTAGGGAAGTGAGCGGACTGCCTTCAAGGTTATCTCCTTCTATGGGAACCCCCAGCAAAGAAGCCTCTGCTGCAGTAGCCGGGGTCCCATGTCCTCAGATGTCAGGAGGTCTGTGTGCAGAGGGCTCAGGGGCCAGTGAGCCACCGGCTGCTGGACCGGAGCTCGGCCTGATGACCTCAGGGCATTTGTTATGCGCAGTAAAGATCCCACAGCCAACACTCAGAGGTCACATTCTCCTCTGAGGACACCTATTTTTGTCTTCAGATTTTTAACTGATTTCCTACTTCCCTCCCCTGGTCCAAGGTCCGAGAAGGGGACCATCTGGGGGTATTTTCCTGAAGCTTCTGGAGGCTGCCCCCACTGAAGGGGGAGTACTCCACAAGGGGCACAGGTGTCACAGTCTGAACTTGGTGGGGCGCAGGTCTGGCAGTGGCTGCTCTTGGCTGGGCTTCCTAATCCTGAAGCAGGGTTTTATTTCAAGATTCTAGAGCATCACCTATGCCTATCAGACACATTCAAAGCAAATCTCAGTGCTAAATAGTATTTTCCAGTTCAATGGATTTTATGATTTTCTGAGTTCCAAAGGCTTTTGTGCCTGTTGGCCCTCTGTAAGTTTCACACATTCATGCTTTGTTTCTTTGCTTCATGGGGACTTGAGCCGTTGTCTGTCCAGGGAACAGTGTACTGGAGTTGGTCCTCACTGCCCACAGGAGGAGAGGACACACAGTGCCACGGGAACGTGCTGGACAGTACTGGAGACACTTCCTTGAGATATTTATCTCTGTGCTTCTCTTTTTCCTACGTCCTTGGGTGTGACCTTTTTCTGGTCATTAGGAACATCCACAGTCCTTCCAGGAGGAATAGAATCATTTGAGAACAGCTGAGAAAGGAGGGAATAAGCGGAGGGAATGAAGGATTGAGGGAGAGGGAAATCCAATACTGGTGTGTCTGCATCTGTTACTTTGGTAACAAGGATCGGAGACCCAAGGGGGCGGCTTAAAGGAAGTTAGGCAAACGTGACCAACAGAGCCCACGGCCGCCAGCTTGGGCACTCTGCCACATATGGGGTAGCTCATGGATTCTCTGGGAGGCTGAGAGCTGGGTCTGGAAGCTCAGAGACTACAGGAACAACCCCCACCCCCAGCCGGCCACTGCCACACAGACGCCAGTCCCAGATGGCAGGAGCTCTGCTAGCTGCAGCTAGAAGCGACCCCATCTTGGGGTCTGTGGAGGATTCGAAGACTTTTCTTGTTTTCCTTCACGCTACAGTCCCCTGCGAATGCACGTGATCAGGAGAGCCCAGAGCCTAGCTCTGCCCTGGAGCTGTAAGGGAGTCTGGGAGAGTGAGTCCTAGCTTCTGTCCAGGACTCCTAACACAGGAAGTTGTAGGACCCACATACAGGACAGGTGGAGGGGGCGCCACACAGAGGACAACCATCCACCAGGCCAAAATAAGAAAGGAAGAGATCTCAAGAAGGAGGAGAGAAGAAGGAGAGAGAAGAAGACTCGGTGCCCTGCTTGGAAACAGGCCTCTACTCGTAGGAAAACTCAAGAAGGAGGGCAGAGCATGGACTTTGAGAAAGCTGGAGATAGGGGATGAATCCCGGGGCACGAGGGAGAGGGGACACAAGTTGTCCTTGGAGGACCACGTGGGACAGCAGCATGGATAGTGTGACCCAGGAGCAAACAGAGCACAAGGATCTTGGCATCCAGAGGGGGCATGCAGTGGGAAAAGAACCCATGATGAAGCCCACCCCCACTGGGTTCCTTGCGTGAATAGACTGTCACTCAGAAGCCAGGCTCTTCTGAAGGAAAATGCAAAAGCCAGAGCGAGAGCACAAGCAGGAAGAGAAACAATGATGGTGTGAAACAGAATATTATATACCCTCGAAAACTTCCTACAAACCACTTATTGATTTCAGAAGAAAAATAGTAACTTCGCAGTGGAGAGAGATGGTTGGCGTCCTCTTCTTCAAGAGGTCCAAGTCACCATCTCTAGTGACGAGGCTTAGAGACAGCACGTGCCTCCAGACACGGGCCATGGAGAAGAGCAAACATCATTTTTCTGTGCCATTCTTGCTGAACACGCAACACGGAAACCATCAAGAGGAAACAACAGACAAACCCAAAGTGAAGGGCGTTCTGTGAACGAACCCACCGAACCCACTGGTGCTCTGCAGAAAGGATCAAGGTCCAGAGTGACACAGCAAGACGTAGGCCCTGAGGGCAGAGGACAAGTGAGTGTAGTGTGCAATCCTGGGATGTATCCTGCCCCAGACAAAGGAGATTGGGGGAGATGTTTTGCAATTCAAATAAGGCTGTGGATTAGTTAGTAGTAGTGAATCAATGATCACTCTGTGATTTTTACAAATGGCCGGTGATTATGTAAGATTTAGGGAAGCTGAGTGAA
The DNA here is from genome assembly GCA_004024625.1 of Mellivora capensis. Taxonomy (NCBI): domain Eukaryota; kingdom Metazoa; phylum Chordata; class Mammalia; order Carnivora; family Mustelidae; genus Mellivora; species Mellivora capensis. The sequence goes on from PISX010003669.1 coordinate 42,335, forward strand.
AAGTATATGGGAATTCTGCATGTGACTTGGGTAACTTTGGTCTAAGTGAGGGTTTATTTCAAAACAAGTTGAAATTGGTCAAAAGGTACAAACCAGAAGAGCAGAAGGAGGAGAGGAAGGGGAGAGATGACTACCCCAGCAAGATGGCTGTATCTTGCTGGTTGGATGGCTCTGATCGCAAAGCTCCTTTCCTTGGCTCTGTCTAGACTGAACCTCAAAGGTGACAAGGCAGCTATGATAAGCAGCCACTCGGCACACTTGAACCCAAAACTGGTGCTACTGGCAAGCTTCAGAGAGCATGCCAGTGGGGGAGGATGTCCAGCGAGGGCAGGGGGTCTCTGGGGGAAGCTGTACCTGTGGGCAGCATGACCAGAACCGTGGCAGGTATACAGAGAGTTGAGCTCACAGCATTTCTCCAGGCTGCCTTTGGTTTGTGGGGTGCCCACAGCAGCCAGAAGGGCCTGAGAACCCAAGTGAGGGGCACAATGCTAAAACATCGATAGGCCAACAGGGGCCAGGGATCATGCAAAAGGTCACTGCTGACAGACATGCAAAACCGAGCCAAGGCTTTGAGCTTCCAGGCAAGACTGGAAGAACAGGGACCAGATTTATACACCCACCAAAACTGTGAAGAAACTGGACAAGACATGAAACAAGAGTTTTCCAAGGGTGGACACAGGCAACACAGGACAGAAATCTCTGAGAAGAGGAGCAAATGAGGGAAGCTCCACTGGTGACAGAGGACACTGCCTGGAGAGCTTCCAGGTATCAGGGCAGAGAGGGAAATCTCAGGCCAAGCCCAGGGTTTCCCCAAGAGGAGGCATGGAGACGAGTGCATAGAACATTGCTGCAGACAGAGGGGTGGCTTCCCGACTCGCAGAGGGCTTCCCTAGCATCCAGGTGAAGACTGATCAGAACACATGTGAGTGTAGGAAATGAACTCAAGCCAGTAAAAGAACCTTCCTGAAAGGTACAGAAGAGACAATAATACCAGCGGTTGATAAAGAGGCAGGAATAGTCCATGCTCTCCAGAGCCAGAGCAGAACAGGTTTATTCCAGAATGGTTGTTGCCTAAAAAAAAGGAGAGAAAGAGAGAGCTATAGCTCTAGACAAAAAGTTGCTCTGGACTTAAGTTTTCCAACAAGCCTCAGAATTATCAGACTGTTTCTAAGTAACTTACTGGCATCACAAAACACAGATCAAACACAGTCATAGGAATGAAAAAAAAAATCTAGCATGTGGGGTACATGGGTGGCTCAGTTGGTTAAGCATCTGACTCTTGATTTTGGCTCTGGTCATGATCTCAAGGTCATGGGTTGTGCCCCACATTGAGGTCTCTGCTCAGTACAGAGTCTGCTTCAGATCCTCTCTCCCTCTCCCTCCCACTCATTCACTCTCCCTCAAATAAATAAAATCTTTAAATATATATCTATATTATATCTATCTATCTATATATATAAATATATATCTATATAGGTGTAAAACCTATATACAATTTACAAAGTCTTTATCCAATCTAAAAGTACCACTCATGTGAAGAATTGGAAAAATATATCCCATGAATGACAAAAATGAATCAGTGGAAACAGACCCATAAAAACAAGATGATAGAATTAGTAGGGAAAAAAAGCATTAAAAGACATTAACATGAACATTAACAGGTTATTAAACCTATATCTCATATGTTGAAGGGAGTAAAAAAGATCAAGCATGCTGTGGAGGGCACAGAAGATACTTTAAAAAGCCCAAATCAAATTCTAGAGATGAGAAAACTCTAGATAGGACAATAGCAAAGTAGATTCTTTTGCAAATAAGAAAACAAATAAATTTGAAAACACGGCAAAAGAACTTACCCAAAATGAAAGCCAGAAACTGAGACAAAGGGGAAAGTGCAGACAAACGTGAGCTGTAAGAGGGCAGTGGTCTAACATATGTGTAATTGGGGTCAGGGAAAGCGTGGACTCATGGGGGAGGGGGAAAATATTGGAAGGAAAAATGGCTGAAAAATATTTCAAACATGCTGAGAACTATAAAATCACAGACTCAAGAATCTCAAAGAGGCCCAAGCACAAGAAACATGAAGAACATCACAGAAAGGTACATCATAATCAAATTACTAAAAGCTAGTGATAAAGAAATACCTAAAAAGTAGGAAAGAAGAAAGGACACATCACACACAGAGAAGCAGACTCTAGACTCCTTGTCAGAAACACAGAGATGGGGGCACCTGGGAGTCCCAGTCGGTGGAGCTTCCAGCTCCTGACTGCAGCTCAGGTCATGATCTCAGGATCCTGGGATCGAGTCCCCCATCAGGCTTTGCATTCAGTGAGGACTCTGCTGGAGATGCTCTCTCCCTCTCCCTCTGGCCCCCCTTAGCTCACATGCTCACTCTCTTTCTCTTTCTCGAAAATAAATAAATGGATCTAAGAAAGAAAGAAAGAAAGGAGGGAGGGAAGGAGAGAGGGAGGGAGGGAAGGAAGGAAGGAAGGAAGGAAGGAAGGAAGGAAGGGGAAAGAAAAGAAAAACAGAGATAAATGAGAGAAAGTCAAATACTGTATAATGTCACTTTGGTGTGGACCCTAAAAAAAAGCCAAACTCCTAAAAACAGAATGAGGTGGTGGTTGCCAGGGGCTGGGGTGGGGGAATAGGAGAATGTGGTTTAAGGGGTAAAACGTGCAACTAGTAATAAACAAATCCCGAAAATCCAACGCACAGTATAGTGAGTATAGACAATAGCATCATATCATAATCCTCGACCACGTTAAGAAACTGGATCTTAATTATTCTCATTGCAGCAGAAATAACTACATGATGTGACTACAGGTGCTGACTATCACTACAAAGACAACTGCATTACAGTATATAAATGCATCAAATCAACAGTCGCACACCTTACATTTACACAATGTCATAAGTCAAATACGCCTTTCAAACAAGAAAGAAAAGAAACATGCAGTCTGGAACCATTGGAACATCTTCAAAATACTAAAAAAAGAAAAACAACAAAAACTCTCTGTGGAATTCTATGTCCAGTGAATACATCTCTCAAAAATGAAGGCAAATAAAAACTCCCAGCCATGGAAAGGTTTTCAAAGCGCTCATCACAACAGTCATAGTACAAAAAAAAAAAAAAAAAAAAAAAAAAAAAAAAAAAAAAAAAAAAAAAAAAAAAAAAAAAAAAAAAAAAAAAAAAAAAAAAAAAAAAAAAAAAAAAAAAAAAAAAAAAAAAAAAAAAAAAAAAAAAAAAGTCCTTCCTTTAGGCAGAAGCAAAATGACAGCAAATGGAAATGTGTGTCTACATACAGGTATGGAAAGCATCAGAAATAAATATGTAGGTAAATAGGAAAGATTTTTTTTCTGGTTTTTAAAAAGTCCTTAAAAGTTACTTGACTGATTCAAAACAAATACAGATTTCTCTCTTCTTTAAGATTTTATTTATTTATTTGACAGGGGGAGGGGCAGACAGAAGGAGAGGGAGAGGCAGACTCCCCGCTGAGCAGGGAGCCGGATGTAGGACTTGATCCCAGGACCCTGGGATCATGACCTGAGCCAAAGGCAGATGCTGAGCCCACTAAACCACCCAGGTACTCCAACAAATGCAGATTTCTTACTGGGTTTCCAACGTACACAGAAGTTAAAGTCCTGACCACAGAACCTTCTGGAAGGTTCTAATAAAGGTGAAGAGCCCCAGCTTTACTTCGCTATCCTCCTCTTCTGGTCGGGGGAAAACTGTGCACTTAGACTTGAGGAATTCATTTGAAATCCTGGTTTCCTGGTGAGCTCTCAGAGTTTATGAGAAGGTCAGTAAATATTTCTGAACCTGTTTTTTTTTTTTTCCTCTTGTGAATTGGGGATGGCATTTTTTAACACTGCTACTCCATGCTGGTCCACAAAGCACCCCAAATCGGACTTTTCACTTCAACTAGCTTCTCATGGGACTCCAAGACCATGAAGATTGGACACCAACCTGGTAACTCTCTGATAGAGGACAGAAGCCAGCGCTGTGTAAACAACACAGTGTTCTTGCTTTCGGAACTTGGTTCCTTCGGCGAGCACTTTGTAGTAAGGGCCAGCCTGATTTCCAGACTAGCCGATGACATCAGAGCAATTTTTAGACTTTGCTAACAGGCCTTGTAGGAGAGAGGGGAGCCCTTCTTACACTGTACAATTACAGCACACAGTGTGGGCAGTGACCCGTGGGAGGGGGGGTGCGGCAGGGCTCACGGCCAGCCTGCCTACCTGTGTCCTGCCAGGTCCCAGGCATGACACACAAGGTTTTGAGGGGTGCTTGGCACTGTGGGCGTCCAAGGTTCTCTGGTGGACACTGGCCCATTTTACTACAAACCTGTGCCCCGCAACTGTCTATGAACTTAGGCGACTATCTTTTCCTCCATAGCAGAAGACTAACCGTGGGAAAGAGAGGGTTCCCCCGTGGACAGGGGACCAGAGTAGGACCTCCCATGGGGGGAGCAGAACAGAAGGTACCCACTTCTTCAGGAGGTTATCAGTTGCTTCTCTTGTTTGGAGGTACCGAGTTTCACCCCAAAGGGCGTGGGACTCGGCAGGGAGGTGCTCCAAGTTGTAGGTGAGGGCTTAATCTTACCAAGTTCCTTCTATAGCACAAGACAGAGGGCAGCCCTCCGCTCCAGTGGGGCTCTATCTTTCCCATCTCTGGGGACAGACAAGAGGCCTCTGGTCACCTGACGGCATGTGCTCAGTACCAAGGGTTGTGAGTTTCCTGGAACACGGGGGACCCTGTTCTTGGGGTTCCCATTGCTGCATCCTCCACAACACATGGACAGCGGGCTCTGGTGGCTAGCTGGAAGTCGGCTCTTTCAGGCTGCCTCTGTATTCTTTTTTTAAATTTTAAAAAAATATTTATTTGTTTTTTATTTATTTTAATTTTTTAAGATTTCATTTATTTATTTGAGAGAGAGAGAGAGCATGAGCAGAGGGAAAGGGACAAGCAGGCTCCCTGCTCTGTGGGGCTCAGTTCCAGGACCCTGGAATCATGACCTGAACAGAACAGTAAATGCTTAACTGACTAAGCCACCCAGGTGCCCCTGAATTTTTACTCTTTAAAAAAAAAAACTATTTATTTGAGAAAGAGAGAGAGAGAGTCCCATGTGTGTGCAGGGGGAGGGGCAGACAGCGAGGGAGAGAGAGAGTCTCAAGCAGACTCCCCATGGAGCATGAGCCCCAATAAAGTGCTAAAACCCATAATCCTGAGATCATGACCTGAGGTGAAATCAAGAGTCAGATGCCTAACGGACTGAGGCTCCTAGGTGCTCCTGCATTTTCATTCTTGATGGGATGTCTGGCCCTGAGCTAAGATTCCCTTGGCCCTCCCCTGGGGAGCCCAGTTCTGCAATTTGGGGTGACACTCAAGAATCTATTTCTAACAATTGCCCCAGGTCAAGCAAGTTGGTAAAATGTGATGTAGAAAATCAGTTCCCACAAAGCAAGACACACAGTTCCTTTTAAGATCACAGGAGCGCTTTCATCAGAATCTGGGCTGTGCACCCCTCGCCCTACTTCCCAGTCGGTAAGTTCAGGGCTGGGGCCTGGGTTCCCCAGTGATGTTGATCCTGCAGCTTCCGGAAACTCACTTGGAAAACAACTGATTTAAGCGTACTTTACAGCCCTCCCACGCACTCTTCCTTATTGAATCCCGGCAACTACGGAACGGTTCGGTTAAATTTGGGTGGATTTCAGGAGGCCCGGGAACACCATCGCAATAGGTGATAGAGCAGGAAAAGCCAGGACTTGGAACTGTTACTGCTTACTGAGCGCCTCTTTGTTCCAGGCACTTGGTAAGCCCTGGGATCGGAGAAGGAACTTGCCCAGCATCCATCAGCTGCGAAAGAAGGTCTGAGGGGGCGCCGGGGTGGCTCAGTTCGTCGAGTGACTCTCGGTTTGCGCTCCGGTCATGACCCCGGGGTCCCGGGATGGAGCCCTGCGTCAGGCCTCACGCTCAGCACGGAGTCTGCTTCTCCCTCTCCCTCTGCCGTTCCCCCCCCCCACCCCCGCCCCAATAAATAAATAAAATCTTTGAGGGGGAAAAAATAAGAAAAGAACCAGATTCGAACCCAACCCAGATAGCGGTGCCATCTTTCCTACCTACGGCAAGGAAATGTGTGTTATTCAAGGTACTGGTTCCAGACCCTGGGTTGGCCCCGCTTCCTCCCGCTGCAGAGAACAGAGGCTCCGCCAGCTCCGCCCGGACAAGCCGCAAGCCTGGGCCCGCACTGGGCCGCTGCGGGGGAGGGGGACCTTCCCCCTGCCTCCCTCTCTTCTGGTCCTGCGCCCTCTGCCTTGTGGGGCGCGGGAGGGGGGCGGCTTCGCATCCCAGCAAACTCCGCGTCTTCTTCCCCCGGGTTTCCACTATATACGCGCGTATGATCCTGGGACACTAGTTGCTGCCGCGCTCAGCGCCGGCCAGGGCAGCCTCTCCTCATTTCCCAAACACACGCTATAAGGCGACAACCGGGGGACGCGGCGCGGTGTCACGCCAGGCTACGTCACTGCCCACGCCCGGGACGCGATGACGTCATCGCCCACGCCCTAGACCCCCCCCCCATTGGCTGCCGCGGGTCAGGTGACTGGCCTTGGAGCCGACCGCTGTGGCGGGGAGAGGGCGTCCCGACTCAGCGGCCGAGTCGGCGTGCAGTGAGTCCGTCGGTTAAGTGAACCCGCATGACCACGCCCTAAAAACAACGTGGAGAGATTTCAAGCTTTATTTCAGCGAATTCACTCCCGCTCCCCCTCAGCTGTTGTCTGTTTGCGCCCCGTGGGTGCATTGCTGCGGAGGGCGCGGTGCAGCCTCGAGGGCCGCCCCACGTGCAGGTTGAGGGACGGATGTCCCAGGCATCTGTGACCCGGACGCCCAGAGCCGTGGCCACAGGGGCCCCTTCCTCCAGGGCGGGGCGAACGGCACACTTGCACCCGGCATGTCAGTGGGTGCAAACGTGGCTTCAGTAACACCCAGAACCTGCTCCAGGAAATGCCTGGCGTTCAGGAGGTGGACCTGGGGGTTATGCTGTCCCGAAGAGGTCCCCGTACGTGGCCAGCTGTGGTCACCTTCCCTGGCCAACAGCTGCGGAGCCCAGTAAGACGAGGGGCCAAAGATGGTCCCATTTTCCCCACCCATCAGCACATCTTTGACACTGGGCTAACCATTTTAATCCTCCCAGGACGGCAGTTCATCTCAGCAAAAAGCACGTAAGACCCAACTCCAGCCCAGACACTGGAGATCCTGGCCTAAAGAGGGGCTGGTTCTGGGCCCCGAGGGCTCTGATGAGCGCAGGAAGAGGACACTAAGCAAAGATTCACTGATCACAGGACAGACTTGGAGGGCACAGCAAGGACGGGGTATGTCGTCACCCAGTCCTGTACCTTCCTGTCTCTAAGCCGGTGTGGATAGAGTACCCAGGACTACCCGCTCGGAGCGTCTGATTCAGCCGGCCCTCATGGGGCCCAGAATCTGCTTTGCTAACACATTCTCAGGTGGTGGAGATGCTACGTATCTGGCGACCTGCTCCGAGAATGGGCAGCACAGCCTTGGTGGTCTGACTGCAAGAGAAAAGAGGGGAGCGGCTGGGGCCCCCAAGTCTTATTGATGAGTTCCATGCTGGCCCCACGGAGCTTGAAGCATGTGCAGAGCACGAGCATGCAAACAGAAATGTCTGGAAGACCGTGGAGCCCAGACGCTCTGCTGACTGCAGCCATTAGCCTCGGGGGAACGGGGGAGGAGTGGCGTATGGAGGACTGGGGAAGAACGGTCTAGGGGCAGCGATAAGGGCAGATGGCCTGGAACACTGGCAGTTGTGTGTCTGTGATGGAGACAGAGAGGGGGGCGGAGAGAGCATCAGAACCCCTTACTCACGTTATCCCCACCCCCACCCCCTCCCATCACAGACACAACTGACTATCAGAGCTTTGCCTTAACTGTGCCCCTGAGCATTGGCAGCACTTGGACATGTGCATTCGTCAGGCGACTGCTGTTGGTAAGCTTTCTCTACGAATCCCCGGTGAGCTCCCAGCCTCCTCTGGCCCCACAGGGGACCCTCCTGGAGGTTCGGTACGTCCTGGGCCAGTCCTGGCACCCTCTCTAGAGCACAGGTATGGGAAGGCAGTGGGCTGGGGGGGAAATGGTGGGAAGGTTGGGGAGACAGTGGGCAGGTTGGGGGAGATAGTAGGCAGGTGGGGGGTGACAGTGCGTAGGTGGAGGGGACAGCATACAGATGGAGGGAGAGGGGGACACTCTGGATGGTGTCAGTGGAAACCACCTTCACTGGCAGTACTGGTAGGAATCCCCATTTCCTGCACACCTTGAGGCGTTTGAACAGCCCATGAGTGTTGGAGACCTGAGGCCTGGACCATGATTATGGCTATGAATCATGAAATGGGTTGGCCTCCCCCAGGACCAGCTGTAAGAGGCCACCCGATCATGGGAAGCAGCTGATCCAGGAACAGCATTTAAAGCCCCCAGACAAATGCCTGCTCCAGGTAAACTCAGTATATACATAAGAGTGTTGGGTTCACAGGCTTGTCTGGATTAACAGCACGAGTGCTAGAACACTGGTTAGACCAGCTGAGCCTGGGTGCTGGGCAGGGCCGCATTCTCTCTAGGAGCTGCTGAGTTCAGAGCCGATGCTGAGTAGCCAGGGCGGGTGTGGTTGTGGGGCGCCTCTGGGCCTGCCCCTCCTACATGCTGAGCCCCAGCTGATTCGATCTGGCGCCTTGCACGTGCCAGGGCACCTGGCCCAGTCCCCCTCCTGGCCAGGGTGACAAGAGCCCCCCTTGCTCAAGCGCAGGTCCCCTTGCTGCGGCAGCTGTATCCCGTGGCTGACAGATACAGAGTGGTCGTCACTTGGGCTGCTCCCACTCCGAGCTCCCATGGGGGCCCCTGAGCCATCCACCCAGTCTTGCTGCATCCCTCCCCCTCCACAGGTGCCCCCAAGGACACCTCCAATCAGTCCTGTGCACTAAAGTCCACATCAGAGCCTGCCTGACCTTACCCAGGGCAGCCCCCCCCACACCCACCCCCTGCAGGCTGGCCGAGGCTCCGGGGTTCGGGAACTACTTCCTGGTATATACAAAAGAAAACCTAAGGCCTGACGCACAGTTGCAAACTTTGTGGTGTATTTTCGATGTTTGCACTCCATGCATTAATACCCTTAGCAAAAGTAGCAAAAAAAAAATGCAATATGATCATGCTATCCGTGGGATGATGATAAAGTTTAACAAAAATATAGAAATTCACAGCCCCTTCCACCCAAGACAACATGTGAAGAAAGCTGAGGATCTCGCAGGGCAGCACAGGCAGGTTGTCCCCCCAGACCTCAAAGCCCCCACAGCCCCACCCACCCACCCCCTGATCACAGCCTCAGCAGCAACCCTGGGCGAGGCTGGCAGGAAACCCCCCTAGGGCCAGTCCTAATCAGTGGCCAAGAAAACCATGAGCCAGTTAGATGGTGATGGTTGCTATGTTTCAGGAGTGGTCTGTGACACTCCCTTGGGAGATGAAGTTCAACTGACTTTGGCTCCCTTCCTGATTCCGTGCCCTATCATTCGCCCTACCTATAAGACCCAACCTTTGTGAATTCACATGGGGCTAATGGGCTAGCCTCAGACTGAGCCTGCTGGCAGTGCAAATGGAAACCATTGGGTAACTGGCCGGTCAGTGCCGAAGGAGTCACGGAATCCTGGAGAATGCCAGCCGTGAGGGGCAGACGCCAGTGGGCAGGTGCCAGCCAGCGGGAAGGAGGGCCAAGGAGAAGCCAGGAGGTCGAGAGCAAGGCCACATCCTCTGGGATCAGCCAGCTGTCCCTGAGCTGTCTCTGCCCCTCATACCAGGCATATTCCCATGGGACAGCTTAGTGGACCGGGACCTGAGTGAATCTTTTTTCCCTGACCCCAGTAAAACCCGGCGAAGGGAAACAGCAACATTCTAATGAGATATGGGAAGGAATATATTTTTTTTAAAAGCAGCTTGTCCAGGGGTGTTTATGTGATGCTATGCATAGCAGCAAAAAATTTGAAAAGACCTCAGATACCCAAGACGTGACTGTGGAGGGGCGATCTGTAGAGAAGATGACTGCAAGCAAGTAGCTGGATGGAGACAGAACTTGAACTCCCTCCTAGCACGTGTGGATGGACACGTGCACATTGCAAGTGTTGAGAAAAGGCAAAAGGTTATAGAAGTAGTTTGAATTTTAAGCACTTTTAAGTCTTCTTGTAAGCTTGGGAATACAAGGGAAATTTAAACGAGATGAAAAGCATTTTTCCATAACTGGCTATAAAAAGAGATTTCCGGTGTCCCCCAGAATTGCTTTCCCTCCTTTTTCTTTGGCATACAGTTGTCCCCCCCCCCTTCTCCATGGGGAATGTGTTCTGAGACCCCCCAGCGGGTGTCTGAAACCAAAGATAGTACCCCCCTACTACCTATGTTAGTTCCTGTACATATGCACCTATGATAAAATGTTTAATTTATTAATCAGGCACAGCAAGAGATGAACAATAAAAACTAGTAAGAAAATAGAACAATGGCAAGACCCCACAATAAAAGTTAGGTGAATGTGATCTCTCTTAACACATCTTGTCGTCCGGCACTCACCCTTCCTGTGACGACTGGGATGATGAAGCGCTTGTGGGATACGATGAAGGGAGACCAGTGATGTAGCACTGTCATGTAGCACGAGGCGTCTCCTGACTTTCTGAGGATTCGTCAGAGGAGGATCATCGACTTCCAGACTGTGGTTGAGGACCTTGACTGGTCCTGACCACCAATGTGACATCCTTCCCCTCTCCGTCTGCCTCTGAGCTGGGGGTTTCACCAGGGAGCACCCACTCAGAGAAGAAGGGAAGAGGGAGGCCAGCTCAAAGCTCACCCTTGCAGGCAGCCCTGCATAGCCCTTGTACTGACCTATCGACCTAACAGGGTGGGGATGGGGACAGCCTATTCTGTTCCATGCCAGAGGTGGAGAAGTCCATTCCTTGCACACTGTCACCTGCCTTACTGGGTTATTGTCCTGAGCGTCTTCTTGCCCCAGAAGGAGAGCTGTCAGGGCCATAGCAGCTCAGACCATCTTCCCGCAGGAGAAGCACAGAAAATAATGGTCCTGGGGGGCTGTGAGGATGCCCACCATGGACTGTTGCCTCTCTTGGAGGGGCCATGCCCACACTGGTTGATGATAATCCTCTGATGCTCCCTGTGGGTACGGCTGGTCTACATGTGGCTGAGCCGCCCGTGGGTAGTGGTCATGACAAACACACTGGCTCGACACACGCCCTGGGTCAGCCCCTTGCCGGACACTTTAGACGCTGTAATAATCAGTTACGTAATCAATTTCACCCGCTGTAGGCGGCCTGTGCCTTATGCCTGAGGACACCAAGGCTCAGTGTGGTCGGTGACTTGCCCAAGACTGTGATAGATGTTCTCAGGGGTTCTTCTGGGAGACTAAGTGCCCTCCGTTTTGCAGGAGGAATGGACACATCAATCCGGAAAGACCCTAACTGGGCTGTTCAGTGACAGCTCCAACTCTTGGATGAAGGGGGGACCTGAATGGGTGTTTTTTGCAGTTTGTGTATTTCAGCATCTTGTGTCAAAGAGATTCTTTGAGACCTTTGATGCATGGATAACCGCATTCTCTAAAAAGTCCCCCAACGCCATGTTATTATTGTGTGCACCTACAATAGAGCAAAACTGATGCCAAGGGCATCTCCAAAACACCCAGGCTCTGTTGTAGGCCAGAGCTGTCTGTAGGCCTGGAAGGAAGGGGGACAGCTCCAAGTCTTGGCTGAGGACTGATGCCCCTTTCCAGTTTTGCCCAGTGTGTGCAAGCTTCCTTCCGCACCTTCCCCAGTGGTCTGGAAGCTTACTCCACAGGAGAAGAGAGGAGAGCACATGATCACAAAGCTCTCCCTCAGTCACAGACATCTGGAGTTGTGCAGAAAGGTGGCTCCTTGATGCTGTTCTTCTCTATGAGCCCTTTCCACACACCAGGTTAGCAAACAACTCTATCGGTTGGGAAAGGAGAATGAGAGTCAAGAAAACTAAACACCGAGGATGGGTATTGGCTCTGGGGACTGAAGATGCCACAGGCCTGGGTTCCCTCTGCTTCTCCACCTGGAGGCCCACGGGGCAGCTTTCCCGTCAGCCAACCACCCCGGGAAGCTACAAAGGCTGTCCGTGCAGTACTGGGAACACCAGCCCTCTTTCACAGACAGTGTCCCCTAAGAGGAAGCAGACTTCTTAACTGGACCCCCCAGCGAAAGTCCTTCCTTCACTCATCTTTGGTTCCCATGCCCACTGCTAAATCAACTCCAGCATCATTCATTGCTGGGACTGGGATTACTCCGATGACCAGACCCAGTGGAGAAGAGGCAGGCCAGCACACCACAGCCCCCACACTGTGCCATGTCTGAATTACTGACCCACGGGGTCTGCAAACATAATAAAATGGCGTTTGTACTACATCGCCAAATTGAGGGTGGTTTATTATGTTGCTGTAGAATACGGAAGCATTATGAACAAAATTCAGCAAAATATAAAAATTTATGAAAACGGCCACGTAAGGTAAGAGCTGTTATCCCAACTTCCAAGCCGAGGACCTTGTACCCAAATTTTTTTTTTTTGTCTCAAGCCACACAAGTAGTAAGGAGCAATGTTAGAATTGGAACTGGTCTGTCTGATTCCAGAGCACAGGTTCTTGGCCAGAACAATATACAGACCCCCAACCCAGTTCTCCGTCCGCTGCACCCCACACGGCACTAGGACAGCTGGCTCAGTGGGTGACGATCTGGCTTCCGAGGCTCCTGATGGCCACTGTGGGGAGAGCCCTCCAGCAGCTAGTGCAGGGGGGTGCACACTCTTGGGGAGTGGCTCCCAGGGGGACCCCTTGCTGACAGCATTCTTGAAGCCGCAGTCTCCCTGGACTCTTGGGTCCCTTGGTGGTCTGCCGGCCGAGTCTGGGTAGCCGTGCCTGTCAGGGATGTTTCTGGGGGTGCCTCTGCTGTGAACATGCACGCTCCTTCAAAAGCTCTGTCGTGGCCCCCAGAGTCCTGGTAAGGAAGCCTTTGTAAGAGTGTCACTGCCATCATTGGAACTACCCTCCCGGCGAGTTCCGGTGCTGGCACATGGTCAGCATCTCATCGGTGTTTGTTAAGTGAATGTGACATTTGCAGGCTCAGAGCAGACTCCAGGGCCACTGGTGGGCTGTGTTCCCAGTGCTTTCAGAATCGTGTCGCTTCCTGCCCTTATTCCTCCCCCTCCCCGTGCAGACCCCTGCAGAAGCTGGGCCTCATGGGGTCTTGTCCTAAGGGAAACCTGAGGGGTGTCTCATGGAGGTGCTCTGGAGGACTCGTTCTCCTTAGACTTGTGCCCCAGTTCCAGCCACAGTACGGGTGTCCACCTTTATGGCACACAAATCTTTACCTCCTGGTCACTTCCTTCTGGACCGAAGCCCTTTCTTATCCTTCCCTGAGCCTTGAGTAGCTGCTCTGGACTTCTCTCCATGCCTGTACCTGGCAGCTACCTCCATCCACTTGCCTTATGACAGACGTCCCACGATCACCTGGCGTTTCATTGCCAGGAGGGTTACCTGCTTGCAAGACTCCTAGATATACTGCCTAGCTCTTTCTGCTCTGACCCAGGTCCACCATCTCTAGTGGGGCCCCTCCCCTTGCACATTTCTGGGTCTTGCCCATCCTGTGGGTGTCTCTGATCTCCAGATGGCCAGAATTCCCAAGCTTACATCCCAACCAGCTCCCCAAACTCCCTAAAGGTGGGTGGGGTGGGTAGGGAGGGCAGGTTAAAAATCCCCAACTTGGAAAGAGCATTTAACATCTTCAAAATTGGATTCAGAGACATGTGCCTAAGTAGAAATGACATCATATTTTATGATCCTAACACCAATGAAAGCTCCTTTCCCAAAGAGCAAGAAGTTCACAATGTTGAAATGTAAATTGCAAGATTTTGCACCAAAAGAGATCCTATTAGGTCATACACTGAAATGACTGGGAATGTGGAAAATCGCACAGTGACAGGAATGACTGTGCAGATAAGAGGAAGGAATGGAGATGCAGGAACTGGGGTCAAAAGGGCGCGCCTGCAAACACCAGCTCTACTGTTCGGTGACCTTGGGACGTCACGTACCTCTCCTGAGTCGGCTTCCTTGACTGTGAGGCTGGGACAGTAACATTGGTCTCAAAACAGATTGCTAGGATTAGCTGCAGTGTGTACACAAAATGCCTGGACGGTATGTTTGATGAACTATGCATCAGATGGCTCATCATCTGCCCATGGTGAGGCCGGTACCCAAGAACCATGGCTTGTTTTGAGGGCAGAGGTGAAAAAGAGGAAGAAAATATAAAAATAAAAGGTAAGGGGAAGAAAAGACAAAAAAATTCTCCTGGAGAAACCTTTCCTAGGTAGTCATTCCATCTTTGAATCCTATGAGCACCAAGTAACAGTGACTCTGGGTTACACTTGCATCTGAATAAGCAAGAGGCACCTGGATGGCTCAGCCTGTTAAGCATCTGACTCTTGATTTCGGCTCAGGTCACCATCTCAGGGTTATGAGATCGAGCCCTGTATCAGGCTCCATGCTGGGCATGGAACCGGATTAAGAGTCTCTCTCCCTCTAGATCAGCTCTTCCCCACACATTCTCTCTCAGATAGAAATAAATAAATAAATAAATAAACAAACAAAATAAAATAAAATGACTAAGTAAGAAAAACTCTGCCCATCTTCATGATACAGATGCCTGGAGCAGGAGGGCTGGGCCCGGGGATGGATGGAACACTTGCTGCCCCAGCCTCCCGGGGACCGGGCTTCTCCCCACCTCCAGCACAGGCGGCCGCATCCCTCCAGCACAGCTCCAGGATTAGCTGCTCTTTCTCTGCACAGCCTGGCAGGATGCAGGAGAACCGCAGGCAAAATTAATCCTCTTAAACATTAAACAAGGTAAGCTCACGGTGGCAGCTTCCGCGTGCCATGATTCAAACATTAACTTCACCATGCCGTCTTGCAAACAAACCCTCGCTACCCTTCTAGCCCACCATGGACATTGAGCTCATACTAAATCTTCGGTAGCTCTAAATATGTTTTACCGAGGAACGACTTTTGTTCTTATTTTGGATTCTCCTATTAGCTCCAGAATGTTGGTTATTAAAACCATCCAGCGTGTTGGGCTGGAAATACATTTCATTGAGTAAAGTTGGTATGACATTAGTGGTTAATTAACTTCTAATTGAGTTTAAGGGCTGACTTGACGTGTTTTTTTTTTTTAAGTGGCTGAGGACGAGTTCATGCTTTGGAGGCATAACTGGGTTTGTGTATCTTGGGATTCAGAACCTTGTGCTACGTTGGACTCTAATTCCTAGTCCTGCCAGAGGAGGTGGGGGTCTGAGCTGTTCACTGCCATAAGGGCCAAGTGCTTGGGGCCAGAGGCTGCTGATCATCCATTAACGAGCCATTCCTTTCCTGCTGGTAGAGCCCAGGCCCCCAAGAGAGCGGTTAGAAGTGCCAGGTGCAACTGGGACTTGGGCCGATGACCATATTTTGGCCACTGCCATATTTTGGCCACTGAGATGTGCAAAGAAATCTCCTGGAGCCTTTTAGAATGAGACAAGAGAGGAGAAATGTCCCCTTTCTGCCTTTGGATGCAACTGTAAGAGGGACCCAGTTCCTGGAGCTCCATCTGCACCATGGCTGCGGCAGTGGGGTTAAGTGTCAGCCAAAGGCAGCAGTGGGAGTGACCTAGGCAGGTGGAAAGCACCCAGGTCCTGGCTGATGGTGGTGAGCCCTGCTCTGTTCCCCATAGCTCAAACCACCAGAAGGAAGGAAGGCAGGCAGGCAGGCAGGCAGGCAGGCAGCATTCTTTCAGTGAAGAGGAACATGTCTTCCCACTGCAGCCGTGAGCTCTGCCTGAGTGCTCCCTCCTCTCGGCCAGGGCCTACTTGGTCTCCTTACAGCCCTAAGACACCCAAGCAAGATTCCACTGCAGCTCAGCTGACCTTGAGGCTCTCCCACACAATCCTGTGGCAGAGCATCGACCTTGGTGGGTGACAGGGTCCTGCCTGCATGCCCAGCAACCTTGCATTAAACCATGTGCACCCACAGAGGGGCCTCCTCCTCTGCATGGCCCCAGAGGGCTGCTGCCCTGTGAGAAGGGTTGGGGGACACGTGGCCAGAATGAGCTGATGTTTCAAGGGAAGCAAAGACTGACTTTATGGGGAAAATTTAACAAGATTTTAATCACAGTATAGACAGCCCTCTCTCTGCTCCCCCTCCCAAAATATCACAGTGGAAAGTGGGTAGGTCATAACCAACACATGGACACCAGCTGCCCTAATCGCTCTGCCAGGGATCTCTGAGCCCACCTGTGACCTGCCACTGCTCACCTCCTGTGTTTAGAACCTTCTCTCTCTATTGTCACGACCCACATTGTCCACACCAGCGAAAGTCCACCCTGGAGCCAGATGGAGCTTCTATCACTGTTGTGATTCTATCACAACAGTGATTGCCCAACTCCTCTAGAACGCCAGCAGAACAGGCAAAACAAAGCAAAAACTCTGACCTTCCTCTCATGATCCCTACAAAACTCAACTTGGATTATAGATCTAAATGTAGGAGCTTAAAGCTATAAAACTTCTAAAAGAAAACTGTTGCAGGCCTTGGGTTAGGCAAGAGTTTCTGAGATAGAGTGCAAAAAACAAACCATAAAAGGATCATTTGATAATTTTTGACCTACAGAATTAAAAATTCCTGCACTTCAAAAGACACTGTGAAAAAAGGAGAATGGGTGGGAGAATGTACTTGCAAAACCCGTATCAGCTAATGTACTGGTATCCATAATATATAAAGAGCTCTCAGAACTCAATAAGAAAGCAACCAATGTGATTAAAAAAAAAAATGGGCCAAAGACATACTTCAGAAAATAATGTAGATATATAGCAAGTAACCTCATGCAAAAGTGTCCCACATTATTTGCCACGGGGAAAACCCAAACTAAAATCAGAACGAGATACCATGACACAAATGGAAGTGGCTAAAACTAGAAAGACTGACAATACCACATAGTGGTCAAGATTTGGAACAACTGAACACTCAGACATTTGTGATGCTGGTACAATTGAGACAGATCACTTTGAAAACACTTTGGTGGTTTCTTAAAAGTCAAACGCATCTCATAGGACCCAGCAATCTCACTTCTAATTATTTACCTGAGAGAAATGAAAATTCATGCTCCCAGAAGAACCTGGGTAGCAGTTTTATTCGTAGTTGCTGCAAACTGGGGCTTGTCCACATTTCCATCAACCAGTGAGTGGATCGTATCCATGGATCGTATTAGGCATTAAAAAGGAACAAGTTATTGATTCCTAAGCCCACATAGATGAATCTGTAATGCATTATGCTAAGGGAGAAGGGCCAGACAGAAAAGGCTCCACACTGCGTGATTCGATTCATATGACAGTCTTGAGAAGGCAAAACTAGGAGCTAGGGGGTAGGTGAGAGGCTGCTGGGGTGGGGTGGGGGAGTGATGACAGGGGCCAAGAGGGAAGCTTTGGGGTGATGAAATAGGTCTATATCTTCACTAACATCATGGTTACCCAACTGTCTACTTTTCCAAAAACCCCATGTGATTTTTCCTGAAGGTAAAATAAATCCCAATAAACCAGTCTTAAGAAATGTCCTTCGGCGAGCCCCTGCTTGAGGTATAAAGTCATTTTGGTTCAAGCTATCTTGTGCAAAGGAGAGTTCCTAAGAAAAACGGATTTCCATAGAAATCTAAAATATGAGCTGCAAGTCACTGGGGCCCAGAGAAATGGGAAAGAGATCATCTATCTGGGGTCTGCTAACAGCACCTCCTGGGACAAACTGAGCCCAGCCCAGCTGTTCCCCACCTGGTCTGGTCGTCCCACACCGGTGCAGGCACTTCCGGCTCAGACTCCCAGGTGTAGGCACTGATTGGCCCCATCCTTCCACCCACTGGCAGACCCATGATTGGGAATCCCTGGGCCAAGTGTCATCCCTCCTCCCCAAATCAGTTGTTACTCAGGGACCACGGAAATCGGGCTTGTTGGGGAAACTATGAATAGTTCCACTTTGGGGGAAATCGGGCTGGATGGCCTCAGGAGGGGAAGCTCTGGCTCCCTCTCATTGCCTTTGGGATAAAGTGGAAATGCCCGAGCATGACAAATAGTCCCTTCCCAGTCTGGTCTCTTGTCATGTCTCCTGACACCCCCCAAGTCCTTCAGCCCCGTTCCCCATATCGTGTAACCAAATTTAGCTCCCTGGTAGATTATCCTGTGGTTTTGGTGAGGCACACAAGTTTCGACTTCCACTTAGTTCCCACTTCACAGAACTTACCATCTTGGGCCCTCTGGGCTCCACTGGGACATCCAGGCTCCTCACCTCTGTATGCAGAGAGAGGAGGCAGCCTGTCTTCATTCTTCAGGTTTAGAAGAGTCAAAGAATCGCCGTGTTTGAAATACTGGTGTGCAAGCGGGTCATGAGGGAGTCAAACTCCATAGGGCGGGGGACTGGCCTGGGGGGTCGGCCGTGCAAACAGGTGCCTCGCGGGTTCTGTGGTGGGCACAGTGATTGCATTATGATTACAGCTCAATCCCTACCCTACAGTGAGGGAGTGGGCAGGGAGCCCATAATGCTGTGGACCTCGGATTTCCAGCTCTAGCAGGGGCATGCCCCCAAGCAGCCACCCACCCTACCTCTGCACACAGCAGGGCCTTGCAGCCACGCCTCACCCATGTGACGGGTGAGGGCCACTTCTGGCCAGAGCATTTCACCGTCAAGGTGCCGCTCACCTCTTCTCTTTTCCTTTGCCCAGGCTGCTGGCCATGTTGGGGACGGCGCCCAGGGCCTATCATTCCTTTCCTCCATTCATTTGCTCTATTGATGCATTCATTTGCGAGGTGCAATTTTGCAGTGATGACTTATTTCAAGGAGGGCCCGGCACTCCCCCTGCTGGGATGATGCTAGTGAACAGCATGGGGTTAGCCTTGTCCCAGGCTTTCAGTCAACAGAGGAGACAGATAGTAACCAATTCCTTTCTAATTACAGTAGGAGTCTACCAGATTCTCTGCCTTCAGGTGAAGGAGGATTCTAGCTCACAGTCGCATAACAGAATTCCTCACTGTCACGAAATCCTTTTTTTTGTCTCGATACCTCATCGTGGCAGTGCATCTCCCCTCAGTGCAGCTCTTGAACACAAAGCCACACAGCCTGGCCCCTGGTGGGCCGGGTTCTCTAGGGTAATTTATCCGCTGCAAGGCTGTACTCCACTGGGGTTTCTATGCTTCTGAAAGGGAGCATGTGGCCAGGGAGCACTTGGAATTTGCAGCAGGAGAAGGCACTAAGGTACAATCTGCCCACAGAATTGGCTCGGCACGGGGGACAGCTGTTAGCTTCTAGAGCCACAACAAGAGTGACAAGTTCATGAACTTGTAGCATGAAGTGATGGTGAATGGGCCCTGTCCAGAAGGGAGAGGCATGCGTGGATGTCTATGCAGAGTTGGGAAAATGTGGGGAATGAGGGCCTGTCTCAGGAATTCTGGGGATCGATGTCAGCATGAAAACACTTGAGGACATTTATTTTGATCCCTCCTCAGTGAATAGTAATGTTTGAAAGCCCATCTATGTTGAGGCAGCTAAATGTGATACCTGACCCTAGACTAAAGTTTGTCTGGGAACGAAACACCATAAAAGACATTCTCAGATCTACCGGTGAAACTGGGATACGGACCTAGATTACATCCAAGGATTTTACAGTGTACATATATATGAATTTGGTACCTGGGCTACAGTTGTGTAAGATAATATCCCTACTTTAGGAAAGACATATTAAACTACATAGGAGGAAGAGACTACAGTGTATGGAGCTTTGTTTACAAATGACCCAGGAAAAAAAATATGCCTATACATACAGGTGCTTTTTGAACATCTATAAAAGCCCCCTGCCTATCAGCCTTTCTGAGTGGTGTAGGCATTCCTTGCTGATTGGGGCCCTTGGCAAAGCTGTAAGATTCAAAGCTGATATACTTTCGAGAAGATGCCCCAATTTAAGTTTTCTCTTTAATTTTCTCTCCATCCTTTGTCTACAACAGGAGTCGTTGTGTTTTGTTCTTTCAGGAATCTAAGTCTCCTTCATATCATTTTCTCTAGATGTTCATCTTAATGGTTTTCTGAGCTTGGAGCAAACCATAGATGCTTTCAGGAGGCCTATTTCAGTAACTGGGATGGATGACCTTTCATTGATACATTCTGTCCCAAGGTGGGAAAAGCAGGAGCCAGAAAAAGTGCCATAAAGGGTTTTAATGTTTATTCTGCATTGACCAGCTACTTGACCTTCAGCAAGTCATTCAACCTGGGGGAGATTCCGTTTCCTACTCTGTCCAGTGGGCATCTCCAAGAGGTCCAGAGTGGGGGCTCAATAAGACCATTAGTGAATATTTGGCACAAAATGTGTGCTCAGTAAAGGTAAGTTATACGGTAGCTGTTCCCACAACCTCGAGACCCAGAGAAAGACGTGATTATTGTTACTGTCGTATTTGCACTTTAATTTTGATTGGGAAGAGATGTTAACCATATGGATGACAACGGTTTCCATTAATTCAGGGGTTCCTTCGTGCCAATCACTCTATGTAACAGCCATGACCTCACTGAATCCCCAGGATATCACCCTCGGGCAGGCACATTAGCCCATTTCAAAGATAAGGACACTGAGGCTTGGAGGCAGTAAGAAAACATGCATGGCTTCCCCACTCCACCCGCACCTGGGTGCTAGCCCGCAGACGGGTAAACAAGCTCGGAGAGGCGAGGCCCCACACCTGGCTGGCGGTGGGCGGACACTGCAAAGCCCGGTTCTCCTTTCCCGGACCGGACCGCCAGCCCACCAGGGAGTCCCGGCAGCCGCAGCTCGTCGTCGTCGGGTCGGTCCTTCTGCTGCGCCCGGGGTCGAGGATTTGGACCGCACGGTTCATACTTGAGTTTCAGAGAATTCGTTCCCAAATTGCCTTTCGGGACCGGTCCGACGTGTCCTTCGCCGGCGCCCGGCTTGGGCGGCCGGGGTCCCGCGTCGGGGGGTGCCGGGGTGGGGCGGGGCAGGACGCGGGATCCCCCCGCCGTGGCGCAGCGGCCCCTCCCGGCGGGTTCGGTCCCCGGCGCCCCCCGCGCCCCGCCCTGCGCCCCGGCTGCGGCTCCGCCCGCGCTGGCGGCCGCCGAGCGGTCCGGGCTGTGGCAGCAGCGGGAGGAGGAGCAGGAAAAGGGGCCGGGGGAGGAGGCGGAGGCGGCGGAGGCGGTGGCGGCGGCGGGCGGGGCCGGGCGGTTTAAAGCCCGGCGAGGGGGGTGGGGAGGTCGGGAGGAGGCAGGAAGGGACGCGAGCGGTGCGCCGGCGGCGGGCTCGGCTGGGAGGCCGCAGAGACCCGCGCGGAGCCCAAAGTTTGCGCGCAGCCCCTGGGCGGCAGCGCGCGCCGCCCTCGCCCGCCCCGGCCGCGCCGAGGGTCGCCGGCGGCCACGCGGAGGCGGCCGGGAGCGGCGCCGCGGCAGGTACGGAGTTGGGCGGGGAGCGCGGCGGCAAGTTACTTTGTGGTCGGCGCGGCCGGGCCCGGCGGGCGGGCGAGCGGGCGGGCGGTCCCCGCGCCGTCATTGTCTGCGCGCGGGCCGGCCGGCCGGGGACGCCGGGCGCCGCGGGGGCGCGGCGGGCGGAAGGGCGTCGCCTCCGGGCCGGGGGCTGCGGGAGCGGCGGGCAGCGGGGAGCCGGCGGCGGGCAGCGGGGAGAGCGGAGCCGGGAGCAGGCGGCGGGCAGTGGGGAGCCGGCGGCGGGGGGCGGCTGTGCGCGCGGCGCTCCCGGGCCGGGCGGCGCCTTTCCGAGCCCTCCGGTCCGACGCCGGCCGCCCGCGGGCTGGGGCTGGGCCGGGCAGGGGGGTGCTGGGTGCGCCGGGCCCTCAGGGCCGAGGCCGCGCTCCCGGAGACGCCCGGGGGGCGGGCTGCACGCGCCCCTGCAGCCCGGGTTGCGCCGGCGGCGAGGGCGGTGGGGCCGGGATCCTCTCCCCCAGCCCGAGCGGCCGCGCCGCGCAATTTTTTTTTTTTTTGGGGGGGGGGTTCTCTTCGTGGCCCCGTTACCCGCCGCCCGGGGCCTAACACCAAGTTGTGGGCTCGCGGATCAGCCGCCCGCCAGCCGTGGAAATGTGATAAGAGCCAGACCGTTCGCAGAAGGAAATTTCTGATGCAACTCCCCGCCTTCGCTGCTCGCCTCTCCAAACGCCTTCCTTGCCTCTGCCCTCGAGCATGTGCGTTATGGAAATAAGGAGTATTCTCGACTTTTGATTGTGTTCGTCTTTTCTTGGGATTGGAAGAAACGCAGACTTTGTGTCCTTTGCCCCAACCGAAAGGGCGGGTAGCGTAGGGGAGCCACAGGTGACTTTGACCCGGTCCTGGATCTTGGCGATGCATTGGAAAGGAGGCTTTCTTGCAAAGATCGTAGCCACTTTCATTCAAGAGATGCAAAGAAAAAGCCCAAACAAGTAGCGCTAGTGAGTAAATATGCATTATTGCACAACTTTCTCTGTGCTGCTGTTTACAAGGCCAGGCCCAGAACACTTTGTTTCTGAAAATGCTGATTCAGCCATTTGCAGCCCCCGAGGTTCAGAAATGGTGCTCTATTTAACGTTTCACTCAGTTTTACTAAGAACACATGTTAGCGCAGCAACAGGCATCAGCTGGGGGTTTATGGCACAAAGCTGGTGATTCTTCCCCAGAGTTGACCCAGCGTCCCCCTTTCTCTTTCCAAGAGGAGACGTAGGAAGAAGCTGTGACTTACGGTGGCCGTGAGGTGTCTCTTGGGGGCTATTTTATTAGGGAGAAGCCCTGAAACCAAATGTGTTTCCAGGAATGATTCTAAATGACTGAGGTTTTTGTTTTTGTGTTTCCTGTGAAAAATCTGAACTCTACGATTCCGGCACATAGAACTCAAGTTTTATTGGGAACACTTGAAAGAGAAGGGCCACACAGGCCAATCCCCAGATTACGGGGAGGGAATGTGAGGACAGACCGAGTTGCACACCCGAGAGCAGCTCCTGTAACTTAGAAGCCTGGCTCCTGATACTTCTGTAACATTTCACCTTGTAAAAGACTCCTTAGAAACCTCCTTGCTTTCATCCTCCACAACTTGCTGACCTGCGTTTTAGGGATATGGAAACTGAAGTTCAGCAGGTTAACTGACATGTCGCGGTAACCTGGCCGGCAGATGATGGCACTGTCACCAGGAGCTAGTTTTGGATTTTTTTTTTTTCCTTTTTTTTTAAGTCCTGTGTGTTTCATGTTTCTGCACAAGCCCATCTGCCTCTGAAAGTGAGAAGTGGCCCAGAGGAGGTTCCTCCTTCCAGCCACACAGCTGGAGAAGTAGGAAGCTCTGTTGCCACTCTGGGGGCTCCTCTCCTTCCAGATTTGTCCTGTTGCGAGGCCTTCATCGATTTCTTCACTTACTTTTTGTACTTCAATACACACTTCATTTGGGAGGAAACTTTGCTGTCATGAGCTCGATAGGGCAAGTTGTGTTTATGGTAATTAAAGCAGTGGGTTTTTGTTGTTGTTTAAAGATTTCATTTATTTATTAGACACACAGAGATCAAAGTAGGCAGAGAGGCAGGCAGAGAGAGAGGAGGAAGCAGGCTCCCAGCCGAGCAGAGAGCCCAATGCAGGACTTGATCCCAAGATCCTGAGACCATGACCTGAGTCGAAGGCAGAGGCTAAACCCACTGAGCCACCCAGGCGCCCCTAAAGCAGTGTTTTAATAGAAGCTGTGCATCCCTAAAACTCATCAGCGGCCCTATTGCGTGTGATGTGTACCATTTCTGGGGCAGTGTCGGGCTGGGCAGAGTGCCTTTCCTTTTTGAGTTGGGAACCCAGAGCAGGGCAAGTTCCTGCCAGCCACTTGTCTAGGCGTTTATGGGTGGTGGCCGTCAGGATCTGAACCCAGGGCACCCACAGTGACTGGCCAAGTGGAGAGAGCCGAAGTCAGGATCTAAGAACTGGCACAGAACGTTAATTTTGATGGGGTGGCTGGTCTGAGACCTTACAAGGTACAGAAAGCAAACTCCTGCTTGAACAGAGGCAGCTTTTGTGCCTTCTGCTTCGTCTCAGAGCTGTAGAAATTCTGGGTTGGTGTATCTGATAAAACCTAATGCTTTGAAGGTGACCTAATTTAAGGAACCTATTTTCTTGGAGTTCTGTCCGTCTCTGCAGGGGAGGAAAAACCCACACGGTGGTAGGACGTTTTGGAGCTAGGGTCAGAACTCAGAGCTGAGGGGTCTGTTCCGTGCAGGGGGGAGGAAGCTGTTGCATTTGCCGTGTGTGCAAAATCCCCGTCTGTTTCTCAGACTGTTAAGCCAACGTGAAATTGTGTGGGCTTGTAGGGAGAAATACTTGCCTCGTCTTTGCATTTAAGTACCCAGTCATGTTCAAGATTTAAATCAAACTTTTTCTGCTAGTGAAGATTTTTTTCTTCCTTTAACCTGTCTTTATTTTTTGCCCAACTGTCGAATTATGGGAAATTATGGAAGGAACTAAGACAGTTGAGCGGCTTGGTGGGCAAAGCTTGGCAGACAGGGCACGTTGGAGATCTGGTAACCTGCGAGGTCTGCGTGCTGGTGGGTGTGGAGCACATTTCATCTGTTCAGGCACTGATGTGTTCGTATTTTAGCCATGTGCTCCCTTGCCTTCTCCCTCTGGTGGGGACACCCTTGTCTCCGCTGCCCTCCCTGGCTGTAGGAGCTTCTGAACTCCTGTCCATGGGATGGGCTTCTGTCCCTGCTCCTGGGGGTCGTGGGGCCTGTTATCGGGAAGGAGATGAAAGCAGGGGGAGCATAAAACCGCCAGCTCCTGGAAGGGCTGATGGCTCTTCTTTATTGATGGGAAGAGACATGGTGTGACTCTCCCTTGAGATGGCTACGCAGAGAGCCCTGCCCCGGCGTGATGGAAGGTTGTGGCAGAGGCAGAAACCTGAATGGTTCTGACTTTCTGCTTTTGGGGTTGGCCGACTGAGGGGATCTCCCTTTTTGCCTGTGGGACCCCCGCTGGCCCTGTGTCCAGGTGGAAATAGGATGCCTCCCGGGAACTCAGGTTGGTTCATCACCTCTGGATGCCACTGGGGAAACTAGAATATTATTTCTGCCCATCAAATTCATAAATGGACCTGATAGAAACCTTCCTTGATTGTTGAGATCCTCGATTTGAGGATTGATTTGGGCCAGATCCGCCAGAGGGTACGAAGTGTTTGGGCACCTCCCTTTGGAACGGGTGCCGGGGAGGAATCCCGCTCCTTTTCTGCTCTGTGCGGGTGTTGTGGCCCGTGCTGACCATTGCACGAGGCCTGCTGCCTCAGTGTGACCCCCGGGTTTACTGTTTCCTGGGGCGGTGAGCCTGAGCAGGTTAACTAAGCTCATCAGTAAAACGAGAGTCAAAGGCGCATTTGGTGGCAAGGGCTGTTGGAGTCCTGTGACCCTCCGTGTGGCGGGTGGCACTTGGTGAGAACTTGGACGGGCGGGCCGCCCTGCATCTCCCTGAGTCCTGGTTGGGTTTTCAAGCCGGGTCAATGGGCCTGGGCACCAGTCGCTGCCGTCTTGCCAAGTAACGTGGGCTCTGAAAGCACTTGGCATGGAAAGAGCTTGACGCATGCTGGCCCTTGGCATTGCATCGTTATTGTCCTTTGGAAGCCGGGCTGGGAGCTGTCACCACAAATAGAACTGCGAGGTGCCTGTGCTTTATCTGGGCCTGTCTGGAGCTAACAGGTGCACCACCCCGGGGGCCTCTGAAAATACAGAGTGGTGAGGGATGCCTGGAGACCCCCCTGTGGACATCCCTTTTCTCTCGTCCTGTCCCATGGGAGCCACCCGTGAGGACGTCCTGGGCTGCTGACCACAAGTTCCCTGGATCTCCCTTGAGATGATTCTTGGTGCAGAGACCGTGTGGACACTCACTTCTCTGATGAGCTAGCTGGGCCTTTGGTTTGCTTACTTTCTTACCTGTCATCCCTAGGTGCATCTTCTCCCCACCGTTTGCGAGTTGAGAACTCCCCTTGACCTACAAACTTCTCTCAGGTCCCGTTCTAGTAGTGGTCATTTTAGGAACCCCTGAGTCAGAAAGCTCTTAGTGACCGGAAAGCGACTATGAACCAAGGAACTTCTAAGTTCAGAAGTTTGCACACTGGCCTCACGTGGACAGGAGGACTTCTTTTGTGTGGGGACGACAGCTTGCTCTGAATCTGGGCTCCTGCTTGGAAATCTCGCCACCAGGTGGGAGGCTGAGCTGAGGGATGTGGAGGGCCTGAGCAGCATCTGTGGCTAAGAGAAGGCCACGGTGTGTTCCCCAAGAGCCTTCAGGCTGCTCTTCCTAGGATGCTGTCCTCTCTGCCCCAGAATTCTGTGGACCTCATGGAAACCAGGCTAGGATGTTTCTAGAGAAATACGAAGATGAGACCGCGGCCTCTGTCTCCCCTGTGGTGTGTGAGAGCTTTGGAGGAAGGATAAGGCAGGATGGGGATCCGTGCCCTACTCTTGGACTGTGTCTACACCGCAGGCCTGGCCCTTCTCCCCACCCTGCAGGGCTGCGGTGGGTCCAGGCACCCTCCCCAGATAGGGCCCCGTCCCCTGCTCTCCTGCCCCACCTCCTGCGAGGTCCCTCCATTTGCGGGATCCTAATCCCTAGGCACCCAGGGCAGACCTTTGTTACCTTTAATTTGATCTTGTAATCAGAATGATCTAAATGTATAAACAGTCGGCTCCCCAGAAGTAACCAGGCTTAGTTTTTTGTGTACATGTTTATCTATATTTCTAACCAGTTGTCTCATTTCTCATGTGATGCTTTGAGTCCTCTGCTTGGAAGGTACGGAGTCCCGGCCCCGTCTGTCCCGGCTGGGTCCTGCAGTGGTCTCCACGCCGAGTCTTCTGGCAAGGTGGGCCGGGCCGTGACACACTGCTGATGTTCTGGGGGTGAGCGACGAGGCACCCCGCACTTGCCTTGCCCGTCTGGCCCGACATGGTCTGTCTCTGGGAGCGCTTTTGCATTTCCTTGGTGGTTCATGTGCTTAGCCCTCCCTGCCCCACCAGGGCTCTTCCTTCCCCATCAGCTGGGGGTGTCCTTTGCCTTCCTCTGGGGCCGTGGGTCTCTTTCCTCATGTCTTCCCACGGTGGGATGGGAACATTCCACGCTGGCCTCCAGAAAACGGGTCTGCCGGTTCTTGGGACGCTGCGTGTGTGAAAACATCCTTATTATCCTCTCACGGATATGTGTGTCCAAGTGTAGATTCCTGGACTGGAGGTTGTTTTCCCTCAAAAATTTGAAGGACGTTCACTGTCTTTAGGCAGAATGGGGTTGAGAGTGAACCTAATCTGATTCTTGGTTCTGGGTATGACACCGTCTGAGTATTTTGTTTTGTTTTGTTTTTTCTTTTTTTTTCCGTTTTCTTTCTTTTCATGTCTAGAAGCTTCTGGGATTTTCTCTTTGTATCTTTGTTTGGAAGTCCCTTGAAGAAGTGCCTTGGGGGGGGGGTCTCCCATCTATTGTGTGAGGTACAGCGAGGGTCCCTTCAAGCTGGAGACCCAGGTCCTTCAGGCGTGGGACATGTTTTTAAATTAATTCTTTGATTTCCTTTCTTCCACCTTTCCCTTTCTTTCTAGAGTGGCTTTTGTTTGTTAGGTTCTGGGACTGGGTCTCCAATTGCTTCTGTCTCCTGTTTTCTCTCTGTTCTGTTGTTCAAGGTTGGGCTGTATGTCAGGCTGATGTTTAATCCTTTCTATTGGATTTTGAATTTCTGTTTTAACTTTTAATCCCCAAGGACCTCTTCTCTGATTCTTTTCTTTCAGTGGACTTTGTTTTTTAGAGCCGTTTTTAGATTGACTGAAATCGAGCAGAAAACAGAGATTTCCCATGTGCTTCCCAGACCCCCAGAATCCCCAGCAGAGGGGGCATTAGTCAGTGAAACTCAGCGACACGTCCATCATCACCAGAAGTGATTATTTTTATTTTAATCGCATAACGTTGTTGTAGATATAGTGTTTGTTAATTTTTTTGGGGGGGAGGGGAGGAATATATTCATTTCTGTTTTTTTTTTTTTCTTTTTCCTGGATAGTTTTTTCTTCAAACAATACATTATTGTTTAAAAACTTTCTACCCATTTGTGCCTGACTTAACAGAAAGGAGAGCCGGTGGCAGGCAAGAGCTTCCCGGTGTGTTTTATTTGGATGTCCAAGCCTGGGGACGCCGGGGTGGGGGTGGGAGGAGGCAGGAACAGGGCGGCGTGTGATGGGTGACTCCAGATCGCCTCTGTCCCCACACAGTCCTGGGGCTGGGGCCGGCTGAAGACGGATTCATCTGCCATTCCGTGGCCACCTCTGCCCGTGGGCCATGGTGTGGGCCTGTGGGTGCTGGTGCGGGCCACGTGGGCCCTCCTCATCCACAGGGCTGTCGTCCAAGTGGCCGCCCCAGGCAGCCAGGGGAGAGGCCGAGACAGCCGAGGCTGGCAGGGTGGTGTCTGGGCCCTCCTTTGCCCGCTTTCAGAGGCGTCCCTGAGGAGCTGATAGTGGGCCTCCGGGGAGCACTCTCTGGCTGCCCCATTGTGTGGGGAGCCCCCGGTGCCCCCGGCTTGGGGCTTTCTCCTCCCCCGGCTAGACTGCGAGCAGAAGCCTCTTTCCTGCTGACGGGCGGGCTGCTGCAGGCCTTGGGGACCTCGGCAACCCTGTGTCACCTGCTCCTGGCCCACTGGCGCCCAGCGTGGTCGCAGAGGCCCAGAGACCCTGCACTGCTTCTGGAAAGCAGCTCCGTGTTCCGTAGGTGCCGGCTGATGGCTTCGGGGGAGCACGGGGGTCCAGCAGGTCCTTACACTGGAGTCAGTGCTCTTGTTCAGACCCTCCCTGCCTCCCTGCGGTTCTCCTTCCCGACGCCTGCGGGCCTGGTCTGGCTGTGTCTCCACTTTCTGGCCGGGCCTCTGGCTCTTTTGGATCTTTGATTCAGCTTCCTCTGGTCCACTGGCTTTACGGCTTTTATGCCTTTTAGAAGATCCCCTTCCTGCGGTCCCAGCACAGCTGAGTGTGTGGTCAGTGGGTCATTAGGCGCAGGCCTGGGTTTTCTGGATCTGTCACGGCGTGGTTTTACCTCTTGCCCTCGGGTGCCTGCTTCTAGCTGGGAGCACTGGTATTTTTTATGGGGGGTGTGGCAGGGGAGGGCCCTTCTGTCCTGTCAATCATTCCTCTTCCCCAGGAGGCTGCAGGGCCCATGAGACCCGCCAGGGTTGAGCGCAGAGGCCAGGGTGTAGATGGGACCCCTGCTCCTTCTTCCAGTGGTTGACTGCAGAGGTGGGGTGGGGAGTCACCACGGAGAGCAGCGGGGGAGCCCCATGTCTGGGAGGAAAGTGGGGTTCACCTGTGCCAGTGACTCGCTCTGTGACCTGGGGCAAGTTCATCTGTTGAGGTCTTGACTTCTAGAATGTCAGGGCTGGACTTTGTGCCTCCATTTACCCTGCAGCATTTCCACTGGAGGGGTCCCCTGTGCTTTGCCT
The DNA here is from genome assembly GCA_004024625.1 of Mellivora capensis. Taxonomy (NCBI): domain Eukaryota; kingdom Metazoa; phylum Chordata; class Mammalia; order Carnivora; family Mustelidae; genus Mellivora; species Mellivora capensis. The sequence continues at coordinate 71,912 of PISX010003669.1, forward strand.
CCCGGTGTGCAGGCCAGGGCATTCCAGATCTGCCAGAACCTTGAGAGAGACTTGCTGCAGCTCCTTTTGGGTTGAATGCTCCGCGTTGGGTTGGCGTTCCTGGGGTTGACTTCGGAATCCTGAGAGCACCTGGCCCTGGTCGCCTCGGAGGGTCTCCCGGTCTGGTGAACATCTGTGGTGTCTTCCCTGAGCCTTCTGGGAGTTAGAGGGCCTGTGGCTGGCCCTGCCTTCTTCTCGGAAGCTGCACTCAGCACTCCTCCGCCCGTCTGAGCGCAGCGCCCCATGGGCTCCCCAGCTCCCTGCTCCCGTTCCCAAGTGTGAGTCCCTCAGGGTCCGCTTCCAGGCGGTTCTCACTGCCCTCTGCAGCTTGCAGCTCTTCCTGCCGTGTCCCAGAGGCTAGAGTGCTTCCTGGCTGCGTGGCCCGCTGCGAGGCCAGTTCAGGGCTGTCTGTGCCCGTGGACATCCCTGTTCCGTGCCCAGCGCACAGCCCACGCTCCGTGTACCATCTGTTAGCCGTGTGCCTCTGGCTTCAAGAGGGAGCTTCTCCCTTCCTGCTGTTGGTGCTCACTTTGGAAAGGGCTGGGAGTGATCCTGGAAAACCCGAACTGGCCGCCCCTGGTGCTCACCCAGGCTCCTGGGCAGGTGGAAAGAGTGGGTGTGCTCTTGCGTGTCTCACTGGTGGTGGGCCTGGGATTCCCCCGGCCCAGTGCTCTTTATGGTCTCACAGGCGGAGAAGGAGAATGTTGTGTTTCTGTGAGCAGTGTGTGTCCTTGCCCATCACAGTGGAGGTGGCCTGTGGGGGAGGCCGCGGGGCAGTGGAGGGAACAGGAGGTTTCTTTTGGATTGCAGTGAGAACCAGGGCTTGGGCAGTGGAAGTTCTCCCTGAAGCCTTAGGGTGTGATCCGGTCACATGGGCTTTGGGCCTGGAGTCCCAGGTACCTGGCCCAGGCCATGCTTCTCCCCCATTCCTCAGAATGCCATCCCCTGTAAGCAGAGCAGCGTGGGGCCAGACCTGTGCTGTATGGTCCTCCGTGCACAGAGAACTGGTAGGGGTGGGTCTCATTGTATTTTGGAGGTAGGGTAGCATCTCACCCTTGCCAGGATGGCTTCCCTACTTCTCGGTGTTAGAGCTCATCAGACTGTGTCTGGGAGTGCTCAAGACACAGGATCTGATGATCTGCACAGAAGTTCCCTGGTGGGGACGTAGTTAGGTGACCTGTGCCCCAGCTGGTCTCCCACTCTGTGAGCTGTGCGTTCTGCCCTGTGCCCTGTTTCCCAAGCCGCGTGTGCACTGTGCATTCTGCGCCCTGTCCCGGTGTCCCATGCTGTGCACTGAGTGGCCCACGCTCCTGCCAGGTCTCCCACGCCACGCGCAGCTACCCCGTGTGGTGGGTCTGGCACACCCAGTGCCACACAGTGTATATGGATGCACTGGGACCAGCCCTGCAGGGTGGCCCTGTGGTTCTCATCCGCATGCTGTCCAGGCAGGGCCAGCCCTGGGTGACCGGTAAATGCGCCAGTGGTCAGCCGCTCGCTGTTCTCGCCGTGCGCTTTGGTGGTCCAGGGGCTCGGAGGCGCTGTGTGTTCTCAGAAGCACTTGTCCCCTCCCTGCCCTGTCTTCTGCTGGCCCCAGGTCCAGGATCCTGGAGCCTCTGGGTGTCAGCTGTCAGACAAGGTGTTATGTAACCATTTCTAACTTAATTGTTTAATATGTAACAAGTAATAACCGTACCCAGATAAACCCGTCCGCTATCTCTGAGCCCAGTGGTGGGCAGTGGGTGTGGGAGCTGCAGAAATGAACACGTGAGGGTTTCTAGGGGGAAACTGGACCTTTTTCTCTGCTAAGGACGAATACCCAGGCCTGCCTGGACCTCTTTCATGCCTCGTTGACATACATAGTCGCGTAGAAAAGCCCAGGACGGACACAGCTCATCACACTGCACTTTCCCCTCCTTGTCTGCTTCCTCCATGGAGCGAACCTATCCGGCGAGTAGGGTGAGGAGTGAGATGTTGGGGGAACTTCTCACGCTTGAATTCGCTTAGCCGATCGCTCCAAACACAGGTGGGACTTCCGTGCCCTCGTTCTTAGGACAATCAGATCTCCTGTCCGACGCGGTGATTGACCCTTTGATCACAGGCCGGAGGGAGTCCCTGCCCAGGCTGTTGACAGAGGTTTTGTTGGAGGTGCCCACACGTGGCAGCTGTTGTCTGGGGAGGCTGCCGTCTCCTACCCACCCCTGCAGGAGAGGAAGAAGCAGCGGGCGCCTTCCCTTCCGGTTCTCTGTAAGTGTGAAAGAGGGCAAGGGACAGCGGGGATTGGACAGGCGGTGGCCCCAGAGTGCTGAGCCTCAGGGTCTGTTTCGAAGTCACCGTGGGACCAGGCAGTGCCTTTAGTCTCATGCATGTCTCAGCTCCTGTGCCATTTGCCAGACTGTCCCTGTGTGCACGGGGGAGCTGGTGTCACACGCCCGCCCTTTAGCCTGGGACCCACCAGCTCTGTGTTGGATGGGGCCAGGGGGTGCGTGTGGGAGGACTTGTTGGTTTTCCTCTCCTTTGGCACTTGAGAGCGTAAAACTGGTAAAGACCCACAGGAGAAGACTTACTCTGGACTTGGGGTGCCAGGCAGCTGGCAGGGAAGTCAGCTGTGGGAGGTGTTAGTGCACGTCAGACTCCAGAGGGCTCGCTGCTGTGTCCCTGAAACAGGGACGGGACTCACCGCCTCGTAGGATGGAGGGGGTGTGTGGTGACTGGCATGGGACACAGTCCACCGGATGCGTGGTGGTTTCACTCTTGCTTTGGCGGGAGGTTAGCGGGATTCCAGAAGGGTGGCAGGAAAGTGTGAGTTAGGTGGGAGCATTTTCTTGACTGTCCGTCACTCCTGGAGCCATTGCACAAGCGCCACGCAGACCTGGGTTTCTGAGCTTTCCAGAGAACACGGGCTCTTTTGAACTTTTGCTGCAGTCTAAATCCACTGATGTTCTACCCTCGTGGTCCCACAAGAGCCGGGCAGCCTCTTGGGGTGTGGCCTCGTGACGCAGTAAGAGTGTCTTAGGAAAGTCCACACAGACCAGAAGGGCGTACCTTCCTTTCAGATGGGAGGTGACGCCCTAATAATGCCTGGGTGGAGGGGTGGCTAGGAGAGAGCAGGGTTTTTCAAGCGGTGACCTCTGAACCTCTCCAGGCCTTGTCCCGATCCATGAGACCGACCTGCAGGGCTGGGATCTGGAATCCCACGTCTCTGTAAAGTAGCCCACAGCTCCGGCAGGGATGCTGGCTTCAGAAGTCACCCCAGCTCAGGAGCTCTGTGTTCCCAGGCTAGGAACCATCAGTTGGGTCAGAAACTTGGCAGCTCCCACCTGCCAGCATTATTGCCTAATCAGAAGGTGAGTGAGGGGTGGTGGTAGGGCAGTCTGAGCACTGTGGACCCTGGGGGGCTCTGGGAGAACACGGGACAGGAGGCCATGGTGAGGCCCTTCTTGTTTCTGTGTTTTTATACCAGACTTAAAAAAGAATGGCCGTTCCAGGGCTCACCCAGCCACACCCACATGGGCCGCGGAAGCGCGCCTGGCAGTTGACATGGCCACACGTTACATCCAAAATCAACATGATGCACCCACTGTATTTACTCCTGTTCATCGAATTCACGGGGGTGGAAATGACTCACAGAGTCCTAGCCCATCCGGAACCTTCCAAATACCTAAACCCTTTCCACGAAGCCTTACTCAGATGGGTTTGGGAGAACTATTCCCTTTCCCTCCTCTTGGGTGGCGTGGGCTTTGTTCCTCCCCAGGCTGGTAGGGGCTGGATTAGAGGGACACCGGGAGCAGGGACCAGTTATGGGGACAGCAGGTGTGTACTAAACCAGTTGTTTCTCTCTTGGGGCGCATGATAGAACCCCAAGCACGCTCTACATGGAGTGCAGAGCCCGTTGTGGGGCTTGATCCTGTGACCCTTGTGTCTCCTTGGGCAGGGAGTCCAGGGCTCTGCACAACTTTCCGGGTCTGTGGGACACTGGGCTCCAGGTGCTCCCGGCTCTAGTCTGACCTCCGGGAGGGAAGGCAGCCCCGAGTGTGTGGATCGACCTCGAGGACCCCACTGGTCCTCCTTGGTCCTCATCGCGGTTGACTTCTTTGCAGGATGGTGCTGGTGCCTCGGCTCTGGTTATTTGCCTTTGCTGCCGAGGGCTGGACGCTCTCAGCACCTGCTCAGCCCTCAAGTGGGACATGGGCCGTGGAGGAAGGGACAGTGAGCAGAGGGGTGGCGTGGCTGAGGGCTGGCTCAACACTAAAGGAGCGATCCCAGTGGAGTTTTCACTTGTTTTCCTGGAGGGAGCTGGCAGCGGTCCGTATTGACACAGGTTCGGGATTAACAGGGGCTGAAAACAGTCCTTAAACTGGAATGGGCACGTGAGCTGCCGCGGGATCCCGTGACCAGGCCGGTTACCAGCTCAGTAAGTCCGGGGTGCAACCGAGGTCCTGCGTGTCCGCCCGGCTCCCTGGCCTGTGCGTGCTCTGGCTGCAGCCCCGTGTCGTGTGCTGAGGTCTTCATGCATTTGTTCCTTCTGTCTGTGGTTTCTTCTCTGAAAATCTCCGAGAAGGCTGCTCGACCCTGCGAGAGCTCTTACTACTCACGCTGTTACTTAATCTAGAAATTCTGCCAGACCGTTTTCAGCCTTAAGCCCTCCATGGTTGTAAATGGTGCTCGTAAATGTGTCTGGACCCTAAATATTTGCCTGAGTCCCACTTTGACATTTACTTGGGTTCCGTGGGTTGTATTAGGTGGTGTCTCTTTTGCTTCTGATGAAAGAAAACTTCAGAGTTTGAAGCCTTCGGAATCTTGCAGGCTCCGGAAGCCTTCCTGTCTTTGTTGCAGGAGTGCGGGATTTGCGTCCCATTGAGCTTGCAATTGAGCTTGCAAACGCAGGGGCCCCAAGCCCTGGGGAGAGACCCCTGGCGGGTGTCCCCAGAAGACCCCCGCCCCCCAGCCTCCTGCCAGTCTGCGCTCTGCCTTCTTGGGGGGGAAGGTGGGCGGGGTTGTCAGTCCCTGTTGGGGAGGTGACCTGAGAGCCGCTTCCCTTATTCCCCTGGGAGACTGTTCTGTGAGGCAGGCTGCACTCTGGGCACCCGCTCTTCTTCGTTCCACCTTTTGAGAAGTTCCACTACCAGAAGCTTTCCTGGGACCATGGAGCCTGTGGAATGTTTGTCTTCTTGCCTCCCCTCATTGCTCAGGACAGGCATTGATGGACCCCTCGGGGCTTTGGTCCCCGTTCCTTTGTCAGCCTTTATCAAGCGACTCGGTGCTTGTGGTGACGTAGGGCAGCTTAGTGCTTTCCCGAGGGCTTGGAGATGCCGCAGAGCTAATAATTCCTTGGCCAGATGTGCTTGGAGATGTCAGGGTGGATAAAGCTATTTTCCTGTGGCAGAACTTGCGGAAAATTCAGTGTGTCTCTTCAAGGGGAGGCTAGATTACGCTGGTTCCAAATGTGGGGGCACGGGACCCTTTTGGGCTGATGGCGTCCCAGGGCAATAGAGATGTCATTCACGTACCACATGGTTTACCCAATTAAATTTTAAGTGTGTAAGTCAGTCACAGTGAGTATGTTCACAGATCTGTGCAGTTCGTGCGTGTGTTTTTGTGTAGACACATGTACTATATATCATATCCAGTTACAAACTCACAGGTATGTCCAACCAGCACCTATTTTATTTTATTTTATTTTATTTTATTTTAAGATTTTATTAAGATTTTATTTTATTTTATTTTTTTATTTAGAGTGTGAGCAGGGAGCGCATGAGAGAGAGAACCCCAAGCATGCTCTACATGGAGTGCAGAGCCTGTTGTGGGGCTTGATCCTGTGACCCTGAGATCCTGACCCGAGCCGAAATCAACAGTTGATCGCTCAGCCCACCGAGCCCCCCAGGTGCCCCGAGCCACCAGTCAATTCTAGAACGGACTCGAGACCTCACAGGGAAGCCTCCGCTCCCTGGTTATTACTCTCATTCTGTTGCCCCCGCCACCCCTCGGCAACCACTAGCCTCTTTCCGGTCTCTGTAGGTTTCACTGTTGGGGATGTTTCTAGGAGTGGGTTCCTCTGGCCTGTGGTTTTCGGCCTGGCTGCTTTCATCGAGCCTCATGTTTTCAAGATTGGCCCATGTGGTGGCAGCTGTTGGCACTTCATTCCTTTTTATGGCTGAACAATATCCTCTCCTAGGGTAGCCACCATCTTTTGTTGATCTGTTCAGCTGTGGGTGGGAAATTTGGGCTCTTCTTAACCGTTTGATTATGGCGAATCATGCTTTTACAAGCAGCAGTATAAAAGTACCTGTTGGAGCCCTGGTTTCAATTTTTTTTTTTTTTTTTTGGGTGCATGCCTAGATGTAGAATTGTAGGATTTTATGATGATCCTGTTTGTAGTGTTTCTGAGGAGTTGCTGTGCGGTTTTCCGTGGTGGCTGCATCACTTCGTGTTCACATCAGGAGTGGACCTGCGTTCCAGTTTCTCCATGTCCTCATCGACACTTGGTATTTTCTGATTCTTCATATTTCTGCAAAAGTGTTGACAGGACTTTGATGGGGACAGCGTTGTGTCTGTGGGCTGTTTTGACTTAGTACTGTCTAGTCTTCCGGTCCACGAACACGAGGTATATTATCTTATTTATGTCTTCTTTGTTTTTTTGTGGTTTTTTTTTTTGGTTTGTTTTTAAAGATTTTTATTTAATTATTTGAAAGAGAGTGAGTGAGAGAGAGAGAGCATAAGTACGGGGGCCAGGGGCAGAGAGAGAGGGAGAAGGAGACTCCTCACGGAGCAAGGAGCAAGGAGCCCGATGCGGGTCAATCCCAGGACCTGGGATCATGACCTGAGCCGAAGGCAGAGGCTTAAATGACTGAGCCACCCAGGAGCCCCTGGGTCTTCTTTGTATTCTTATAGCAACATTTTATAGACTTGAGTATTATAAGTCTTTCACCTTTGGTTAAATTTATTCCTAATTATTGTTCTTGATGCTACTGTAAATGGAATTATTTTCTTAAATTTCATTTTCAGATTGTTCATTTTATATAGAAAAACAACTAATTTTAATATCCTGTAACCTTGATGAATTCATTATTTCATTCTAATAGTTTTGTGTATCTGAAGTCTAGATTTTTTTGCATGTCAAGTTACATCATCTGGGAATAGAGAGAACTTTAGTTTTTTCTTTTCAATTTGGATACCGTATATTTATTTTTCTTGCCTAATTGCTCTGGCTAGAGCTTTCAGTACTATGTTGAGTAGAAATGACAAAAGCAAAAGCAGCCCCCCCCCCTTTTTTTTTTTTTTAAGATTTTATTAATTTGAGAGAGAGAAAGCAATTGGGGAGGGAGAAGCAGGCTCCCTCCTGAGCAAGGTGCCCAGCGAGGGGCTGGATCCCAGGACCCTGAGATGATGACTTGAGTGCAAGGCAGATGCCTAACTGACTGGGCCACCCAGGTGCCCCTTCCTTGACTTGATCTTAGAGGGAACGCTTTCACTCTTATGCCTTTGAAGATGCTGGTAATTGGGGATTTTTTCATATGCGAAAAACTTTATTGTGGTTAGAGTTCCCTTCTGCTCTGGTCTGGATGTTTGGTGTTCTCCCCAAATTTATATGTTGAAATCTTAGTAGGTGGGGGCCTCCGGGAGGTGATTAGGGCGTGAGGGTGGCACCTTCAGGAACAGGATTAGTGCTTTTGTAAAGGGGAGCCCACAGAGCTCTCTAACTCCTGGCCTGCGAAGGTACAGGAGAAGTCTGTGACCTGGAACAGAGCCCTCCCTCGAAAGCTGGATTTCCAGCTTTTGGAACAGTGAGCCATTTATTTCTGTTCGTTATAAACTGTCCACTGTGTGGCACTTTCCCTAGTGGCCTGAACAGACCAAGACATCTTCTGTTCCTACTTCATTGAGTGCTGGTATCATGACAGGCTGGTGAGTTTTGTCAGTGCTTTTCCTTCATCAAGTGAGATGATCATGTCGGTTTTTTCCCTTTATTCTACGAACATGGTGTGTTCTCTCGAACGGTCTTTGTAGGTTGAACTTTCTCTGTATTCCTTGCATAAATCCCACTGGTCAGGTGCGTCACCCTTTCATCTACCACCGAAGTCGGTTTACTACCGTTGCGTTTTGTTGAGGACTTCTGCATCAGTGTTCATCAGCCACGCGGGTCTCCAGTGAAGGCGTCCAGTCCAGGGCTTTTCTTTGGTTACTGATTTAATCCCTTGCTGGTTCCAGATCTGTTTAGACTTTCTAGTTTTTCATGACACTGTTTGGGGTAGATGGTGGTTTTCTAGGAATCTGTCCGTTGCACCTGTCTTACTCATCCGTTGGCAGAGTTGTTGATAGTTCTCTCTTGTAGTCCTTTTTATTTGTGTAAAACCGTAGTGTGCCCGCCTTCATTTCCGATTATAATAATCTTGAGTGCACTCTCTCTTTTCCTTAGTCAGCCTCGCTAGTAGCCCATCCATTTAGTTGAGCTTTTCAGAGAAACAGTTTTTTTTTTACTGATTTTTCTCTGTTGCTTTTCTGTTCTGTGTTGTATTCATCATTGCTCCAATCTTTACCCTTTTCTTTCCTCCGTCAGCGTTCCGCTCAGTTTGTTCCAGCTTTGTTTCTGTTGTTAAGTAGGCCGTGTGCCCACCGTGGAGCCCAGTGAGGGGCTTGAACTCATGACCCTGAGATCAACACCTGAGCTGAGATCAAGAGTCAGATGCCCAACTGACTGAGCCTCCCAGGCGCCCCTGTTCTAGTTTTGTAAGGCGTGAACTTGGGTGCGGGATTTGAGATCTTTCCTCTGTAATGGAACCATGAGCAGCTACGTCCCTTCTTAGCGCTTTTGAGCATCTTGTGAGTTTTGGTAAGTTGTGTTGTTGTTTGCCTTTGCCTCACGATGTTTTAGAACTTCTGTCATGACTTCATCTTTGACCCACTGGTTGTTTGAGGATGTGCTAATTTCCACGTGTTTTTGAATTTTTTGACTTCTGTGGCTCTCTAGTTTCATTCTGTTGTGAAGAGAAAAGAAACTTCTATGACTTCAATACATTTACATTTGGTTGGACCCCTTTCGTGGCCCAACAGGTGAGGTCTACGGTCGGGGCTGTTGTGCGTGCCCTTGAGAGCAGTGTGTGTCCTGCTGTGGTTGGGTCGAACGTGGGCAGCGTCTGTGACGTCGGGTGGGGTGATGGGGTGAGCGCGCGGTATCCTCTTTCCTTCTTGAGCTTCAGCCTGGCTGTTCTGTCCGTGACCAAAAGTGGAATATTCATGTCTCCGACTGTTACTGTGGAAGAACTGTCTCCCTTCAGTTCTGATGCCGGTTACCCCATAAATTTGGGGGCCCTGAATTTTGGTGTATATATGTTTTTATGTTTTTAATTGTTAAATCTTTTTTTTTTTTTTTTTTTTTTTTTTTTTTTTTTTTTTTTTTTTTTTTTTTTTTTAGATTTTATTGACTCGTTTGACAGCAGGAGAGCGCACAAGCAGGGGGAGCAGCAGGCAGGGGAAGTGGGAGAGGGAGAAGCAGGCTCCTTACTGAGCAGGGAGCCCAACACAGGCCTCGATCCCAGGACCCTGAGCTCCTGACCTGAGTTGAAGGCAGACACTTAACACTTAACCGACTGAGCCACCCAGGTTCCCCAATTGTTGAATCTTTTTGATGAATTGACCCTATTCTCAGTATAGAATGTCCTTCGTCTTTCTAGGAATTTTCACTTAAAGTGCATTTTGGCCGATTCCCAGCTCTCTTTTTGTCACTGTTAACACTAATCTTTTTCCGTCTCTTCACTTGGAACCTGATTGTGTCTTTTGTTCTAAAGGGAGTCTCCTGGAAACTGCGTATTGTTGGATTTTGTGTCTTTATTTTTTTCCATCCAGCCAGTCTCTGCCTCTTGAGGGTTTAATTTATTTGCATTTAATTACTGATAGTGGCCATTTTGCCAATATTCGTGAATTTGGGCAGGGAGGGTACGTCTTACAGCTGCTGTCCTTCGTGTCTCTAGAATCCTCTCTTATAACTAATGCTTTAAGGAAGGCTGCTTCGGTGTGAACATTTGTGGAGTAAGTTATATTTAGAAGAACCTTTTACAAAACACTGAAACATGCATTGGTTGTTACGGTTCCCTTGATAGTATATCTTGGGGTTGCCGTGCTAAATAGTGCAGGGGTGTCTGCGTATCCTAGCTGACTCCAGAAACCGCTTGCATAAGGCATCCTGCTGCTGTTTGAGAAGGGGAGGGGGTGTGGATTCCTTCCTTGGCCTGGCACCAGCTTACGGGAACTTGTCTTTGACCCTGTCTTTCATTCTCAGGACAACTCTTGCAAGCTGGGAGAATTGGTGGGGAAGGGGGAGCCCTTCTGGTCACAGGCCTTGTTCAGGGTCAGGGGGGCATGAATGGATGGAAGGGTTAGGCTTGTCCTCACAGAGCATTGGATCGTGTGTCCCAGGTTCTTTTATTACCAGAGAATGGAGCAGGGAGAGGTAGTGTGTTCCCACAAAGGCCCACCTGCTTGAATGAATGGGGGTGTGGTGATAAGAGGAAGAGGAAGGACTTCATTCATGTATGCTGCTTCTGTGCTGTTAGCATTTTACTTATTTTATTTTTTATGTTTTTGGTCTTTTTGTCTTTTTTTTTTTTTTCTCTCAGCCGTGAGCACATGAGCAGGGGCAGAGGGAGAGGGAGAAGCAGGCTCCCTGCTGAGCAGGGAGCCCCACAGGAGGCGCCCCAAAGGCAGACCCTTAAGGAACAGAGCCACCCAGGCTTCCCATTCTCCACATTTTACATATCAAAGGCAAATTCATTTCACAGTTCTGGCCCATAGTAGGTCTTCAGCAAACATTTAATTTACTTTCCCTGGGGGAGTTTTGCAGGAAAGATCCTGGGTTCTTGTCAGTCCTGGGTTCTTGGATGCAGAATGATCTGGAAGCAGTGGGGGTTTGGGAAATAGGCAATACTCTTTTTAGCCCTGTGCTGTCACGTCATATCTGTTCATCTTTGCTCTCAGGTATGCTGGCCCCTTCTCGCCAAGGCCTTGGTTTTGGAGCGGCCTTCTGGAGGCAGGGAGCTGGTCTGGTACCAGGCCTCGCACAATTGTACTCCTTTTTTATTTCTGATGATGTTCGAGGTCCTTGGACGCTTAAGAAGGTAGAGGTCGTCACCTGAATGGATGTATGTCTGCGTGGAGGTCTCACTTAGCCTCCATTCCTTCTGGTGCCAAATTTGGGCACACACGTGCCACTTGAATTCATTTGACTTCTTAGGTACCTCTCAGGGTCCGTTTGGGCCTGCGCTGGTGAGCACGGTGGGCTCGCAGGGGAGTGCATCCTTAGGGATAGAAATAACAGGCGTTCTGAAGATCCTTGCCCCATTTAGCCGAGCCAGTCTCAAGTCCTCAGGTCAGAAATAGATCCTCTCTCCTCTTAAGTGTGTGCTCAGTCCTGGGAGGTAATCCTGCAGCGGGCAAGAGTAGGGCGGCGCTGTCTGCCCCAGGAGACACTGTGTCCCTCCCTGTCCCCCGCAGCGTGTCCCCTCCAGCTGCAAGGTCTGGTCTCCCATGTCGGACCGTTTAAACCCAAGAAGGAGAGCAGCTGGGACCAGCATTACAGAGAACGTGTCTGGGTGGAGATGTGTGCAGGTGCCCTGGGTGCCCGGAGTGCCCCATCAAGCTCAGACCCAAGTTTCTCCCAGGAGAGGTGGAGGACAGAGGGTAACACTCTGGTGTCCACAGTGCACGATCCCTGGAAGGCTGTCCATCCTGCAGAACTCTGCTAGAAAACTGGAAATACTGGACATGTGACATTCGCTGACTGTCCCTGTTTGGTGGCTTGTTCCAGAGGCAGGAAAGAATGTTCTGGATGCTTCCAGCTCTGCGTCTTGCAGGACTCCCGAAGGACAGGGAGCACAGTCTAGTAGTTACTCTTCAGAGGTGATGGCCCTCCGCGGGCGCCCCCTGCGGATCTGCCCCAGCCCTGGAACGGAGTGCCCCCATTTATTTTCATGGCTCTGTCTCAGGTGAACCGTTCTGAAACCCAGTATCCTTGTTCGTGAAATCTCTCCTGATTCACCAAGTCTCTAAGGGCCTTAATTTTCTGTGTGAGCGTGGGTGGTGGTGGCGCAGGCTGTCCCGGGGGCCAGACCAAGTCCTGAGTGCTGGGAGAGGCCGCTGTCTCTGGGGTCCCGCCCCAAGTCCCGGGGCTGCTCGGGCTGTGGACGCTAAAGGCCTCACAGGTTTGCTCTCAGGACCACTTCACACCCTTAAAACTGGCAACCCTGGGGGCACCTGGGTGGCTCAGTGGGTTAAAGCCTCTGCCTTCGGCTCAGGTCATGATCCCAGGGTTCTGGGATCAAGCCCCGCATCGGGCTCCCTGCAGGGAGCCTGCTTCCCCCTCTCTGTCTGCCTCTCTGCCTACTTGTGATCTCCGTCTGTCAAATAAATAAAATCTTTAAAACAAAAACAAAAACAAAAACAAAAAACTGGCAACCCTGGGGCGCCTGGGTGGCAGAGTGGGTTAAGCCTCTGCCTTCGGCCCAGGTCATGATCTCAGGGTCCTGGGATCAGGCCCTGCATCAGGCTCTCTGCTCAGCAGGGAGCCTGCTTCCCCCCTCTCTCTCTGTCTGCTGGTCTGCCTACTTGTGGTCTCTGTCTGTCAAATAAATAAATAAATCTTAAAAAAAAAAAAGGTGGCAACCCTCCAGGGCTTGTGTTTTTGTGACCCATGCCTTATTGATTTTTACTGTTGCAGGAACAAAGACACATTTACAATTCCTTGCATAAAAAGAAGAATAAGTCTGTTATATAAATCTAAGGACTCTGTCTTAAGAAAAACATGGAGCCGTGTTTTCAAATAAAAAAATGTACTGAGAGTGTGGTCGTTGTCCATTTTGTAAATCCCTTTAAGATCCGGCTTAACAGAAGGCAGATGGGTTCTCGAACCTGCTTCTGCATCCGGTCACATGTCCTGTGGCCTCAGGGGCACCCCAGAGTGCATTTGGGGCAGGGGAGAGGCCCTATGTTAGTCTGAAGGTGATTTTGATGTTGCCCTTGGCATGTGAAGTCGGTCAAGGCTGGGGCTCCCGGGAGAGGCTGCTGCAGGTGGAGGTGTGGGTGTGGGGTGCGGCCGGGCTGCTGGGATACTGGGGTCTGTCCTAAGCTGGCCCTGCAGCACCCTGTCCTTGGTGAGGGCCCTGTGGGCTCATTTCTGTATCTCTTGTGTCCTCTGTAGCTCAGGGATGCCCTGAAGACACTGGGCCCAGGGTTGTTGAGCACTGGATGAGGGGGAACCCGGGTCTTCAGTCTTCTGGCGTATTTGTGTCCTTTCTGGGGCTGCAGGACATACCGTGGGAGATGCTGGTGCCCCCTTGAGCTGCATTCAATGAGGGGTCGGCTTGCGGGGTGGGACGTGGATAGAAGCTCTGCGTAGCTCGCGTCCGGGGCTGTGCTGTGCATCTGCTCCTACTGGCCGCCCAGATTGCAGGGCCGAGTTCCCGGTCACTGTCCTATTTCCCCACTGGAAACTCCAGTGTCTGCAGAGGCATCTGAGACAGGCGTCAGGCTGAACGCCCCCAGAGTGCTTTGGAACAGGGGTGAGACTAGCTCTTTGTACCTGAGGCGCAGAAGGTAAGGGGAGAGGGGCCCCGCGACCCGGCCCTGTCCCTCCTCTGGCCGGGCCGAGCTGCCCGCTGAAGGCCTGGTGCCCGGCAGGCTCAGCCACTGCTCAGACCTGGGTCCTCAGAGCCGGGGCGGGGACAGCCGGCCAGGAGCTGGGTGTGTGGGCAGATGGATGCGCAGACTGTGAGCAGAGGGTGACGTGGTCTTGGCTCTGGGACCTGTCTTTCTGTGTCAGCGTACCCTTTATTCACCACACTCCGACACTCTCCAGATCTCCGGACGGCAGCGGTGGGGGGAGGGGTGCTGTAATTCTGTGCGGTTCTGACACTACCCCCCAACCCCAATGGGCTTTAGGGCTCGAGACTGTACCAGAAAGGGGCCCCCACTTCAGATGCCCACTGAAGTCCCAGGCCCCGGTACGTCCGACCAGATGAGTGTGAACTGGGGGTGCCCCCCTTTTCACGGGTTGGTAGTTTGCTAGGCAGGAAGGCACTTCTATTGGTAGGTCTGTTATAAAGGCTGCAACTCAGGAATGGCCCGACGGGGGAAATGCAGAGAGCAAGGTATAGGGGAAGGAGGTACATGGAGCTTCCATGTTCTCCCCGGGGGCTCCAGCACCCCAAAGCGCTCACCTACCTGGAAGCTCCCTGAAACCTTTCCTTTTGGGGTTTTGTGGGGGTTTTATTAGGTGGACATGGTTCATCAGCTCGCTGGCCATTTGCGGTTAGCTCAGTCTCTAGCCCCGTCCCTTCACCGGAGGTCCCTCAGTCTCCTGCCCCCATCCCCTCCCTGGAGGTCCCCTCAGTCTCTAGTCCCCGTCGCTTCCCTGGAGGTCCCCTCATTCTCTAGCCCTGTTCCTTTCCTGGAGGTCCCTCAGTCTCTAGTCCCCGTCCCTTCTCTGGAGGTCCCCTCAGTCTCTAGCCCTGTCCCTTTCCTGGAGGTCCCTCAGTCTCCTGCCCCCATCCCTTCCCTGGAGGTCCCCTCAGTCTCTAGTCCCCGTCCCTTCTCTGGAGGTCCCCTCAGTCTCTAGCCCTGTCCCTTTCCTGGAGGTCCCCTCAGTCTCCAGCCCCCGTCCCTTCCCTGGAGGTCATGAAGGCGGGGACATTTCCACATCCTAACCGTGCCTGGTCTTTCTGGTGACCATTTGGCTCCCACCCCAAAGGTATCAAGGGGTCCCAGCCACCTGGTTCATTGGCCTACGAGACACTCATCACTCTGGAGGTTCCAGGAGTTATAGGAGCCGTGAGCCAGGAACTGGGACAAGGACCAAATATTTGTTGATTACACCACGCAGGTGACGCATGACAAGCCATAGAGCGTGTCTGGGGTGTTGAGCACTGGTCAGCCTGGGAAGTGTGAACGGGAGGCCAGGGACGTGAGGAATCTGTGATCTCTTGGCAAAGGAAAAGGGTTTGAGTGGCTGACGCAGGCGGCGTTGGTCAAAATGAAGGATAGGTTCCTTTGCGAGTCTCGACGGCCGCTTTCCTCCTGTGGGGTCCCATAGCTCCCACCTCTCTGGGCAGTTAGCATCACAGTCGTGGAAGGTAATGGAATTCTCAAACGATTTAGATTAACTTCAGTAATTCTTAGAGGAGACCCCCCTTTTTTTTTTCTTTTTGAAGATTTAAAGATTTTATTTATTTGACAGATCACAAGTAGGCAGAGAGGCAGGCAGAGGGAGAGGGGGAAGCAGGCTCCCTGCTGAGCAGAGAGCCCAATGTGGGGCTTGATCCCAGGACCCTGAGATCAGGACCTGAGCCAAAACCAAGAGTCAGATGCTTAACTGACTGAGCCACCCAGGAGCCCCTATAGGACGCCTTTTGAAGTTCCTCTGTGGTGACTGTTTTAATAGGTCAGATCACCAGGAAGAGGAAGATTGAATACTGGTGCATGCAGTGTGGGGTTCAGCTGGTGGGGCTGAGGTCTGCACTGGCCTTCCAGTGGAGGACCCGCCTTGTCCCCCGAGACTCCATTTGCGCGAGGAACACTGGATGTCTGGAGGTGCACTTTCCCCCCTCAGAGGCTGGCTCTGTTTAGCACGGTTCGCTGGGGACAGCAGCCGCCCCAGTGGCCCCTGGGGCAGGTTTCTGTTCCTCTGACGCAGGTGAGGCTCTGCTTTGTCCCTTTTGCTTCGCCTCAGGTCCAGGGTGCCAACTTGTCCAGACAGAGGGAGGACCTGCTCTTGGGTCAAGGATGTGAATAGCTGGGATTCCTTCGGGAAGTCAGCTGTAGGGGCTGTTCCCCTCGGGGATTATCACCAGCTGGGCATCCCCAGCTGGGCCTCCCCTGGGTGTCTAGAATGTTCACGTTCTAGTGGACATCCAAGTTCACTTAGGACGTGTTTCAACATGCTCCTGCCGTTTTTGCAGAGTGGATAAAAGCAGTGCTTGGCCCCGCAGGCCACAGGCTGCTTTTCTTCCCATGTTTTCCTTGTGGGATGTTGACCAAGCCTTGGCCACATGCCTGGGTCTTGCCTCGATTGCCCCAAGAAACAAGGTTAGGGACCTTCTTCCAGATGGCTTTGTAGTTGACCGTGTTCGTCAGGAAGGAGGGCTGGACAGTCGGTGTGTCTACTCTTGTCCTAGTCTGCTCGGGCTGCCCTAATGGAAGAGCACAGCCTGGGGGCTCATCTGCTTCTCACACTCTGAAGGGTGGGGCCAAGACCTGGCACTGGCACTGGCGGATTCCCTGTGCTGTGAGGGCTCCCTGACTGGTTTGCAGAGGGCACGTCCTCACTGTGTTTACAGCAGGGGAGAGGGCCCGTAATGAGGGAAGGGAGAGGGAGGGCAGAAGGTGGAAGGAAGAGGGGAGGGGAGAGTGGCGGGGGAGGGGAGAGGAAATAGGAAGGGGGAGGGAAAAAAGAGAAGGGGGGAGGGAGGACAGGATGGAGGGGAAGGGAGGAGGGGAGGGGTGGGGGGAGGAGCTGCTGGAAGGGCTGAGCAGGGCTTGAGAAGGGCTAAATACAAGGGGGTAACTAAAACGCATTGCGGAGCCTTACTGCTAGATTTGATAGAAGTACTGAAAGGTGATTAGATTCTTAACTGGGTAGTCTTCGCTAGGCCCGGGTGCTGGGCCAGTGTGTCGGCTGGTAAGAGCCGCCGTGTCTCTCTTGTCCTTACCAGAATCTCGTCTCCTTACACGTGTCTGTAGTACTCTATCCCCCGCACCTGGAGCTCGCAGTCGTTTCTTATGGGTGTGTGGAGTGATTCACAGGAAGAGGTGATTGTCTTTCCCATGTAACTACCGTCCTGCAGGTGTGAGGGCATCGGACTTTGGGCCGTGCCCGTGATAGGGCAGATGGGCATCGACACAAGACTGACTGTTTCCCACTGGTTTCCTCTGTGACAAGGGATGAAATCTTCACCTGTGGTCGGCGGCGCCTCCCTCACTCAACATTGCTCAAGATCCCGTAGCCAAGTTTCTCCACGGGAACATGGTCTTCACTTTACTTTCCTCTTTATCTTGTCCTTGTCGTTGTTTTTTCCTGACTTCCTGAGGGAAGAAAGAAAATACAGGAGAAAGGAAAGAAGGAGAACAAAACAAAATAGAGGGACAGAGTTCTTCACATTTCTAGAAGCTTCTGGGCTGTTCTCCCATTCTTGTGACTTCCCTGCAGCACTTAATGGCCTCATTGTTTTCCATGGAGAGCTGTGATTTCTCTGGAATTCCTAGAAAGGGGAGTGGGCAGAGCCAGCCACGGGGCGAGGGAAGGAGACCATGCTTCAGAGTCACGAGGGACTCAGGTGGGGTTTTGGGGGTGAGGGCTGGGAGGGAGGGAGAAGCAGCAGGAACACTGGTCTGAAACTTGACAAAAGCACTTTTTACTGGAAAGATCAGCTCTAAGATGATGTGATTCCTGTTCCCTCTTGCAAACATTCAGACCGAGAGTCTGTGGAATAGAGTGAAGGTCGTCCCGGCTGTGCCCCCCCACGCTGTCCGATTGGCCTTCCTCCCGGTCATGGATGGTCTGTGTCCTCCTGGGTCCTTTCCTGCCACGAACTTGGGTGCATTCGTGGACCTGCACATTTGCCACTTTCCCCTTCGTGCAAGTATCCCCTCCCTCCTCTGCGGCTCCTTTTCCTCCTCGGTCTCCGCCTCTGGCCAGTGCTGTGAGAAGCGCCTTTCGGGATCGGTATCATCCTTTGGTCCACAGCACTGCGGGATGTCTGCAGGGTCCGCGGGGCCCCGGGCGCGAGGAGCAGGGCTGAGCAGGGTCGGGGTGGAAGAAAGGAGTGGGCGCCCCGGGGGAGGCCGTGCCTGAGCACCTGCAGGACACTGGTGGGCGAGGGGAGCTGTGGGTCGGAGTAGAGGTGGGCCCCCGGGGCAGGCCTGGGGGCTGTTGGGTGCCCCCGTGCCTCTGAAGCTTGAGAGGGGACGCAGGTGCAGCGGGGCTTGGGGCTGGTCTGAGGTCGGAGGAGTGGGCGGCGGAGCGGTGGGAAGGTGGTGGGTGGATTCCTCCTGCTCCCGTAGCCTTAGCCGGAGCAGCTGCTCTGCTGGTGGAGGTGTGTCATGCCAAGCCAGGGACGGGGGACACGGACAGGTACATTTTCACTGCTTCCAGTTATTTTTTTCTCCCCAGGCTTTTTGCTGGTCCTTTGGTTTCGTAGAGAGGGCTTGGGGCTGGGGAGGAGGTGAATTTTCCTTCCTGGCTTCTGGGTGAGAATCTTAGGAAGGTGTTCCTCGCCCAGATTTCGTAATGTCCTCTTCCGTGGCTTCTCTTACCATGTTTCGCGATGATTGAGGCATTCGTCTGTGGGGACGGTGGGGGGTGAGGATCCGCCTGTGTCTTCCTGAGCACCGCTAGCCCCTAACCCCAGACCTTTCTTTTCGTGCTTCTGTGGGGGCTCGGCTCACCCAGATCCTGTTCCGCCCTGCCGACTCCGTGTCTGTCCCGGCCTGTGCACCTGTCTGCAGGGAAGCCGGGTTCCTGGCAGACCTGGGGTGTCGGCCGGCAGTGCGCCCGCTCCCCCCTTGCCTGCCTCAGGAGCAGCGAGGGGAGGGCTGCCCTTCCCACAAGCAGCTGCGTTTGCGCCAGGCGCCTCCTTCCGGACTTCTGGTGGGTTCTTCGCCAGCGTTTCTGGGTTTTGCTCAGGATCTCGTATGTACTTCTTAAGTACATTATTTCTGTTGCTTCTAAGAATAAAACTGCTTTATTTTTTGTCACTGTCTGGGTGTTGTTTCCCAGAAAGACTGAGGGCGTGTGGGTCGCTCTGGGATCTGATTTATCAAATGCTGACAGGAGCTTGGCCTTCAGCTGTTAGTCCTGAATTTCCTCTGGAAACAACGCCGGCTTCTTAGCTTTTTCTAGACAACTTTTACGCCTGGTTTCTGTTTCGTACCTCGCTGTATCATCTAGGAGTGTATCACACGGGGTGGCCTGCTATGATCTGGGCTTGCTGGCCCTCGTTTTAAGGGCAAAGTTACTGGTTCCTCCTCGTTATGTTGGCTTCTTGATGGTTGGACGTTTCTGGTAGATGCTTTCATTAGGTCAAGAGCATTCCCTCTTTTACGCCCTGTCTCTGACCTGCAGATACCTGACAAGCAGGGGAGGTTCCCCCCGTTATCCTCTGTGCTTTGAATTTCAGGCTCTTCTTTTAAATCTTTTTTTTTTTCTCCTCTAAAAGAAAATGATAAAATATGCTCCAAACAATGTGATCGGAAAGAACAAAAATGAAGACGAGGCATGGCATATGAGTGCTTGATTTTTCTATTCTCTTCTTATCCTACAAGTTCTGCTCATCGACGAAATAATAAAACACGTGGGGCAGATTCAGATGCCTGATGATTCGGTCCTGGCCCTCCCCTCTCTTAGCTCTGGGACCTTGGGAGGTACTCACTGTATCCCAGCCTTGGTTTCTTCAGCCTTAAAAATGGGGTAACGATTCTGCTTTGGAGGATTGACAGCGTTTCCTTGTTCATAAGCAAGAACCATTCATTTTTACATTTCGTTATGTGTTTTCTCTGCATTTACTTGTTTCAGTTTAATCCTCAAAAACCTCTTGTGTGACGGGTGATGGAGCATCTGGTGAGGCGTGTGACCTAGGACAGGCTGTCAATCAGGTTGGCGGTCATTGCTGTCTGTGGGCATCACGGCCATCCCCTTCATCCCCGGTGGCATCAGCAGGACAATCAGGGAAAGCTGGTCGACCCCGGGGTTTCAGCCCCACGATCCTGTGTGCCAGGGTGTGGAAGCCTGATGATTCGGACACGGTCTTCCTAGAACACGTGCTGCAAAACCAAACATTCCTGTTGGCCAGCCCGTCTTTCGGATGAACGCTCTTGCTTGTAGCTCTGTGCTGGTACCACACTATTTTGACTATTTTTGCTTTATAATTTACTATGAGAGGAGGGCAGCTCCCCCTTAGTGTGCGCCAACTACAGACTCGTGACTGATCTCATTCGTTTTAATGCATTTAGGTTGATAACTGCATCTCATTTACAAAACGAACTTTCATTTCTCAATTGATTGCTTTGAAGGGCATCGGATCTCTGCGAGTTGTCCTCTTCCCAATTGGGAACTTGGCCTGTTTCCATTAATCCGGGGCTCTTCCATGTCTCAGGCAGGCGGCAGCTTCTCTGGTTTACGGAGGGCTGTGCTTCTGTTATCGGGATGGAGCTAAAACGTGTGTGTGCGCGCACGCACCCATTCTCTGCAGTCACCGCGCCTGTGGGCACGTGCGTTTACCCTGCCTTGCTGTTCTTCTGACTTTGGCTTTAGAGGGAGGTCTCCTGCGTCTTTGCAGTCGGCAGCCCGTCTTGCTGCATGTCCAGTTGGGAAGGCCCTGGATAACCGGTCTTTGAGCCTGCTTGATGGCCCGCTCCTGGAAGCCCCACGGTGAGGACTGGAGGATCCTTGGTTCTGCTTGACCGTGGAGTTGAGATCCCCATCTGGGCCCATGCATACGTTTGTATTAAGTCGGGGTGACTTCTGGGATGGCGGCCAGTTGGGTGGGATTCCCTGACCTGGGCCAACTTGCCATCCCTGTGGGAGCCCCTGAGGGCCGCTGGTAGACGGGCCATGTAGGGAGGGCCTTCTGGACGCCAGCCACGACCTCCCTCCTGCGTTGTTGCTGAATGCTTCCTGTGTGTTGGATGGTTCCAAAGGCCAATGTTGGCATCTGGGTGTGGCCAAGGTCACTGTGACATTTCTGGAATGGTGCGTCCCGCCTGCAGGCACACCCACTTAAAGTGGTGTGAGCTCCAGCATTTCGGCATCATTTTGCTTCTCTTTTAGTCTACCCTTAGGTTCCGGCACTTGCATTCTGACATTATATAATGACTTTTCCTTCGGTTCCATCCCAGTGATCTGTTTCTCAGTCTGTCGTTCTCAGTTTGCTGTCACAAGTGGACTGCGCTATCCCGCTATCCGTACGGTATTGAATTTAAGTTTTTAAAGTGAAGAGCATTCTGTCCCCTTTTACCAAGGCCTAGACCATCCCAGAGCCGTGTGGCCGCTCCCGCTGAATGTCCTCATCACGAAGGGTGGGATTTGTTGGGTGTCTGGACGTTTTGGAAGATACCACAGATAGTACACAGGGATCAGGGGTCCTTTGTTTCTGACACGCTTTGGGAATCGGTTAAGACGTTGGTTTTTCACCCACGTTCACGGGTGTAGGATTTCAGGTTCACATCGTGTCTGGCGGGGAGTCGGCAGGAGACGCCCTGTTTGAGGCAGGGGCGAAAGCTGCAGAGTGTCGGTGACTCTGCTCAGTGCCACGGCCCGGCAGTGGCTCCGCTGGTGTTGGGCACAGATGGGCCGTGGCTCGCGGTGCCTGGAGGCTTGCCGGCGGCACGTGCTCTGTGGCCCTTCCTGGTCCTGACACTGAGGAGGACACCCCTCAGCTCTGCCCGTTCACCACGGTCAGAACTCAGCCTGCCTTTGGGCTCTCCGCAGGGAAGTTCGACATCCACTTTTAGAAAATAGAAGTGGCCCGTGAGCTTGACGAATTAATGGTTAATGGCGTCATTGAGCCATGAGCTTAAATGGCTAATGGCGATGTGCTCGCCAAGCACCTGCGCGTCCGTCTTCTCCAGTGATCGAAGAATTTATGTTGTCCGTTACAAAGCAAGGCAACTTCCCAAGCCTATGTTTGATCACACACTTTTTTTTAAAATTTGTGGTCACTTAGTTACTAGAGCTTAGAGACGTTGCAGTGGACATAATTGCCGTACCCATTCAGACTTGCGGATTCTTTGAGAGGGTAAAAGCAAGGGGCTCATTACTGAAATGCCTTCATGTCGACAGGTGACCTTCAGTGTTGATCACGTGCGTAATCGTGTATCCTGCGTCCCCCTTTCCCTCCTAAGAAGATCAGCATCCCATCTGAACACCGGCAGGCTTCATAGTGTGCTGGTGGCCAACGTGGGGCAACTGTGGGACGCGTCCTGGTTCATGATATGTCCTATTCCTTTAAAGTTTACCGAACGTTGGGTCCTACCCCATATCTTCACAGCCTGGCTCATTTCTCCCTCGTAAAAGCTCTAGATGCAGGTTCTGTTGTGGTGCTGGTTTTGGGGACTCAGAGGCTCAGGATCTCGCCCAGATGTCACCTACCGAGACGGGGCGGTGTCAGGAGCTGCAAGGCTCTCCGGCTCCCGTGCCCGATCCTTCCCCACTGTCTCTGTGCTGGTTTTCCACTAAGTTCTAGCTCTGTGCCTTCTTCCATAGCAGGTCAGAGATGCCGGGTTTGTCTACACTTGGAGTGATCAGGGAGGGTTACTTTAGGGATCTCATCCCCGCCAAGGGCATGCGTGTCGCAGGCCCTGGGACCAGCACAGAGGCAGCGGCGGTGATGAAGACGCCTCTGGCCTCAGGCTTGCCCTGTGCTGACCGCCCCACGGAGTCCGCAGGGGAGTGTGTTGCGTGTGACTCTGAAGAGTCCGTGGTGTTCTGAGTGATGGATCACCGTCCTCGGGGACGTGGGCCCTCTGCGCACTGCCTGCATGGGAGCCAGGGTCTGGCAGTGCGCTCGTGGCTGAACAGTCCCCTCCAGCCGGGCTGGGGTTTGTCTTGGTCCTGACACTGTCCCGGGATCCTAGAACAGTCCTCCTGCCCATCCCTCAGGAAAGATGACTTGTGGAGGGAATCAAAGCCAGTAACCAAGATTCAAAGGGCAGGCCCACCTGCTTCTGCCCCTCCTGTGCAATGTGCATGCATGGTGCCCAGTGGAGCCTGCCCACCCCGTGGGGTGGTGCCCGGGCTGTGTTGAAGGAGGGTCTCTCTGGCATGGGCTAAGGGTTGTCATCTGGGAGAGGAGCCTAGGAAGGCTGTGGGATTTGATGGGGGCTTGAAGCAGGAATTATAGGTGAACTTAACCTTGCGGGAGGGCAAAGGTTTGTGCATTCCCTGCCCCGCCCGCCTCGGGGGCACATGCTTTTCCTGGGCAGGAGTGGGGGAGGACGTGCAGACTGAGGCCTGGGACCCAGAGCTGCCCCTCTCCCTTCTCCCGTCTCTGGTCTCCACAGGCCTCTGTTTCTGCAGTCCGTTGACATGGCAACTAGAAGCCTACTCCTCCTGGACTTCTTTCTCATTCTGCTCTTTGAAGAATTTTTTAAATTAAATCTTCTTGAAAAAAATATCCTGTGTGTCTGTTTTAAAAGATCTTAGTCTTGGGTGCAGAGCATAAAATGCACGTCCCCCCAAGCTCCACGTGCTCAGTGACGGCCTCTTTGCCTTTCAGTTTTGGAGTAGAGCGCCATGCTGAACCAGAGCAGGATGCCGTGGGGAGCGCGGGCGCTGTGACCGTGGCCGGCAGCGGGGTCTCCCCTGGGTCCTCGCCGTCCAGCTGCAGCAGCCCCCAAACCCCGAGCCCGGGAAGCCCCTGACAGGTAAGGCCCGTTGGGTTGTTCACCCGTAAGCATGAATCCCTCTGAGTAGGAGGATCGACGTAAATATTGATAAGGCGAGGTCAGTAAGTGCTTGCCCTCGCAGGCCAGGGCGTAACAGTGGCTCCTTTATTCTGGGGTTTCTGCAGGGAGTCTCTGTACCTGCCCCTCCCTGGCCCCTCTCCCCGCCTTCGCTCACGGGGCCGAGGTTGGTGGCCCGAGACCCGTCCTCTCTGGGCCTCAGTTGGGCTCTGCAGGCCACCCTTCGTGCCCAGTGCACGCGCCTCCCCCTCTCCAGGTCCCCCTTGGTGTTCTGTCAGGAGGGGTGGGGGCATCGCCCGGGTTGTCCTGAGACGTGCATGTGAGCCCTCAGAGGCTGGCACGGGCCGTTCCTCCCATCCCGGTCGGCTGGGGTGTGGGGCTCTTCTCATGCCCTCTGTGGGTGTCTTCGTGGGGGAACCGAGGCCAGAACAGTGTTCCAGCAAACGCTCCTGCTCGAACCTTCACTCCCAGGGAGGACGGTGGGTACGGGAGAGAGTGTCCCTCGGCTCGGGCTGCTGGAGGGAATACTGCAGCCTGGGCGGCGAGAGCAACAGAGTGTGTTTTGGCTCAGTGCTGGAGGCCAGGAGGCTGACATCAAGGGTGAGCAGAGACAGTTCCTCTTCGGAAGGTGGCTTTGGCCTT
Organism: Mellivora capensis; assembly: GCA_004024625.1. NCBI lineage: Eukaryota > Metazoa > Chordata > Mammalia > Carnivora > Mustelidae > Mellivora > Mellivora capensis. The sequence continues at coordinate 96,032 of PISX010003669.1, forward strand.
TCTCTTTGGCACCGAGACGGCTGCCTTCTCCCTGCTCCGAGCGTGGCCCTCCTTCTGTGTGCACCTGTGTCCTAATCACTTTTTCTTAGAAGGACATGAGTCCTCTTGGATGACAGCCTACCTGTCACCTCATTTGACCTTAATCACCCCTTTGAAGACCTTTCTCTGGATACAGAACGTTCTGCGGCTCTAGCTTAGGGCTTCCGCGTGGGCACATGTGGATTTGGCCCCTAACCGAGGGGACTCCGGGCTGAGGAACTGGGCTCCACGGCCCTTGGGACAGGGGTGCTGGCCTTCTGTCCAGCTTGCCTACTTCAGGTGGCCTCCTTCCGTGACCCTTGACTCGCTCGGCTTTCACTGACCTGTACAGAGCAGAGCAGAAGGGTTTCGGTCCTTTGGTTAATTGGGGTTATTCCTCACACCTCCCTGGAGCGCCAGCCTCGTGTTAGGTGGTAAACGACATTTACATGTCCTGTTCCGGGCTCCGAGGGTACAGCCTTCGCGTTTCTTTCTCTCTGGATAGCTAGCATGGCAACTGAGTTTTTATTCTGGGGTGTGAGGTTTTTCCCATCCCCTGTGAGCCCTCGCAGAGAGGACGTCCCCCACACCGTTGGGAACAGCTGTAGCTTCTCCTGCTCCTGCCCCCATCCCACTCCTGTGAACCTTGACCACCTCGAGCTTCTCCCGCCTTCCTGCAGGACCAGTGCCCTCAGGACACACTATGTAGGGGAGTGCATGAGATGGAGAGAAAGCGGGTCGTGGCTGATTATGGCTCTGTCCCTTCCGTGTCGCAGACCCCGGGGCACAGGTGCTAGACAGCAGCTGCTTGTCTTGGCCCTGTTTTCGCTGTCCTGGGGGGCCAGGTAGTTCCTGAAGCTCCAGGGGGGTGGTGGGTGGAAGGAGGCCTGTGGGGCGGGGGAGGGGGGGTGGGCTGATGCTCCCACCTGGAGGCGGCCATCCGCTGGGCCCCTGTGTGCCTTCCCACTGCCTTTGTCCTTTAGCCGGGACCCCGGGGGTTCTTACGTGTGGTGCTGAGCTTCCCTGAGGGTCTCTGGCGGGTCATCACAGTGGGGGACATGCACATCCGGAAAAACCCAAGAAGCGTCCCTGGCCTCTCCTTGTCCCCACTCCTTGGATTGTCTGACTAGCCTTCATCTCGAGTCCTTTCCTTTCCCTGTTAGCATTTGAACGCGGCTCTTCTTTTCTTTTCTTTTTCTTAAGATTTTATTTATTTATTTGACAGATAGAGATCACAAGTAGGCAGAGAGGCAGGCAGAGAGAGAGGAGGAAGCAGGCTCCCTGCTGAGCAGAGAGCCCGATGTAGGGCTCGATTCCAGGACCCTGGGATCATGAGCTGAGCCGAAGGCAGAGGCTTTAACCCACTGAGCCACCCAGGCGCCCTAAACGTGGTTCTTCTTCGAAGCTGTGAGCCCCTGGATGCCGAGAGCCTCGCCAGGGACCTCCTGGCTCAGGCACACGATGAAACCAAGCCTTGTTTCACAGCTGATCCTCCTTGGGGGCTTGAAATCTAATTCTCCACGGCGGCTTAGGCTTGGGGTCCTCAGGCGTGGAAGGCGCAGTGTGGGGCATGCCGCATCTATCCTCCGGGAGTGGGGAGCTGGGTCTGGGGCCGTCTGTCCCGGGTGGGTGACAGAGTGCCCAGATGGGTCAGTGGGTGTCGCGATGAAGGGGTGGCTCCCTGAAGGTGGCTCTGGGGAGGGTGTTTCCAAAAACACTTCAGCCGCAAAACCCTTTCTTGGCCTGAACTCTCACGTGATGTCCTCTCTCGAAGCAGGTGTCGGTCCCACTGATGCTTGTGGGGCCCCGGAGCCCCTTGGGTCTGGGGGGGATGGCTGGACAGTGGATGTGGGTGCCTTCGTGTCTCCCCTGTTGTACTGACAGCTCTCACGATGGGCTTCTCCAGGGATGAGTCCAAGTTAGAAACTCTTAGATTTTTTTTTTAATTTAAATTTTTTTAATTAAAGATTCTATTTATTTATTTGACAGAAATCACAAGTAGGCAGAGAGGCAGGCAGAGAGAGGAGGAAGCAGGCTCCCCGCTGAGCAGAGAGCCCAATGCGGGGCTTGATCCCAGGACCCTGGGATCATGACCTGAGCCGAAGACAGAGGCTTTAACCCACTGCGCCACCCAGGCACCCCAAAACTCTTAGATTTTTTTAAAGCCAGTTTTTGTTTTTGATTTTAAGATTTTATTTATTTATTTGAGAGAGAAAGAACAGCTGAGCACAAGCAAGGGGCAGACACCCGCCCCCCCCAGCTGAGCAGAGAGCCTCACGCAGGGCTTGATCCCAGGACCCTGAGATTATGACCTGAGCCGAAGGCAGACGCTTCACTGAGTGAGCCCCCCAGACACCCCTAAAAGCCAGTTCGTATTATTCCTGGCCTCACACTGCATCCTTAGTCCCGGATAGATGATTTAAAAAACACACTTCCATGGGACACAGAGGTAGCGGGGTGGGAGGGGGGGGAGCGGGGGAGGTGCGGGTCTGTGGGCTGCGCAAGAGGCCATTCTGCTGGGAGGTCTGGAGTGCGTCCTGTGCAAGGCAGTGCCCAGCCCACCGGGTGTGGCTCCGTGGCGTCCTCCACGCCCCTGCATCAAAGAGAACCAATCTGACCCGAGTTAGGCTCTGCGAACTTGAACATGGTGTGTAATGTGTGTGACGGAAACCATTCGATCAGTTCTCGTTTCCTGACGTTTTCTGCTCATTTTGTAAGTTCCAGAGAGCACATGTTTGAGGCTGTGCTAGGTGAGGTGCTGGGGGCTCTGGGCCCTCGGGCTGGCCACAGCCTTGGCACATGTGGAACGTGTCCTAGAAGCAAGATAATCCCTTAAGAACTCGTTTGTCTTTGATCTGTCAGTTGGAGCCCTGTCCCCGGGGCGGTTTAGGAAGATGCTGAAACACCAAATAAGAGGGTCTGAGAGGGACCATTACTGGCCAACAGGGAAATTAATAAATTACAGGCTTCAGTTTGGGTGGCGACTCTGACCAGGGCACCCAGCGTCTCGATATAGGTGAGCCTGCCATGGGGATGGTGATCTAGAAGGATAGGGTTGTGGGCTGTAAGTGACAGTGTGGGGAGATCTGTTGGGCATTAGGGCCGCCCTCCCTCTGTTCTTCACTGTCACTGCATCCCAAGAACCCTGTTTGTTTTGGGGTCGTCATGGGAGACAGGGAAAGGTACAGATGGGCTTAAGTTGCCTGATGTCTGTTCTCCCACTCTTGATCCCTCGGAGGCCCCGGTGGGCCCACAGCTTGGCCATCCCCTGGCCCCAGATTTTGTTGCTTGTGTTGCTCTCGTTGGAGAGTTTGTAGGGGTGGTTGACTTGGGTCAGGGTGTCGCATCCCCAGGCCCCATGTCTACTGCCTTGCCCCCTCTGTGGGGGCTCCTCCCAGAGTGCACTCTCACCTGACAGCAGAGGTGGGCACGCCCTGGCCTTGTGGCTCCCACTTGGCCCCCTGTGCACCCCAGGGGACATGTCTCTGGGCTTCTGATCCTGGGGACACAGTCAGAGGAGGCTAGTTACTGCTGCCTGGTGTGACCTGTTTAGCAAGACCGGGCCCCACGGAGGCGGAAGCCATTCCTCTGCCCAGCGGTGCTGATGGGTCCTTCCTCCCCATTTATAGTATGAGTGACTCCCAGACTTTCTCAGGACCAACTGCAAATGGAGTGACTTCTGTCTTCCTCTTTCTGAGGGCAGAGAGTTCCAGTCCTGCTGCAGCTTGAGGCCAGCGTCTGTGCAGAGAGATCTCGAAGGGACTGGCATGCACGCTGTGAGGTGTCTTCCTTTCCGGCCTCCTCCCTCCTCTGGCTTCTAGAACCAATGGCTTCTACACATGCTGCTCTCTTCCTACACTCTCTTGTTCTTGTCCCCTTGTTCATTGTGCTTCTGCTATCCGCTGCAAGCTGGAACCATCCTTGACATTCTTTTGGCAGACTTTTTGTGCCGTCCTGTGGAGTGCCCGTGTTATTTCATTTCTGCCTCACATGCGGCGCGACCCCCTCTCTCTTGCCATGCACGCATCGCGTGGCCCCGGGCCTCTGCTCCCATCGGCTGCTGGTAGTCCTGGCATCTGGCCACCATGGATGGCCTTGTGGGCTGTGCTGGATCTCGGCACCTGGCTCCCTGATGGAAGGAACCAACAGCTCACGGCCTCGGCTGGAAGCAACAAAGAGAGCCTGGGTGCACCCGGCTTGTGGGTCCCGTGGAGACACAGCTCTCCAGCTCTCCTCTGTGGCAGGAGAGTCCGTCCTCGTCCACAAGGCTTTCTTATGATGGCTGCTCTGAAACCCGTGCCGGTTCCAACCGGACTCCTGTCACCATGGGCGTCTGTGGTTGTCTTCTCCTGTTCTGGTCACGAGGGATCTTGTTCTTGGAGTGACGGGTGAACTTCACTTGTACTCCGGGCATCTGGGGTTTAGGGTGAGAGTCAGGATCCTGCTTCATCTCCATGGCAGGCCATTCCCTGTGGAGGCATTGCTCCTGGTCTGTGTGGGGCTGTGTGGCCCCTGCCTGCTGGGCCTGGCCACTGTCACCTGAGGACAGCCTTGTCACAGTTCAGGGGGACGTCCACACCTTCTCAGAGCACTGCGTCCCCGCAGCCGAGTGCAGGGGAAACTCCGCTCCCCACTAGGCCCCCTGGGAGCAGGGTCGGGGAGTGGAGGGTGTACACACACGCCTCGTCCCTTGTCGGGGGTCATTCCTTTCCCACCAGACCCTGCTGGCACGGGAGGCGGGGGTGAGGGGCAGAGATGCCGACTCAGCCCACCTCTCCCTCCTTGTTCCCTTTATGATGCTGGGGAGGGAGTGGAGGCAGAGCTCCCCTGGGGCCCCTCCTGGCCATACTCCTGTGAGGGATCAGATGTCTTGTTTCTGCTGGGTGGGACACAGATCACTTCCTATTTGGCCAGCAGACACTATGCCAGGGGATCTGAGTGGGGCCCCCTTCTGCCAAGTCAAGGGCTGGGAGAAATGGTGTGACAAATAAGCCCCCGCGTGCCCTGTGAGACCGGGGTGGGAGGGCAGGTTCTTCCAGTGCTGTTGGGTAGAGTAGGGTGGCTGTTGTGGACAAGGCTGTTGGTTTTGTTAGACCACCGTTTTCTACCCCCATCCTTTGTATGGGGTGGGGGGAGGCTTTCCGGAAGCGTTTCTTATGCAGGTCTGCTGGTGGTTTCCGGTCGGAGGCTTGTGCGGTGCTCTGTCGGGGAATCTGTGGGAGGTGAAAGGAACCGGGAACTCACTGCTGTGTTCTTCCTCATGTCCCGAGGCCCCCAGGCAGCGGCCCTCTTCTCTGTACCTCTCCGAGGACTCTGCCTTTGCTCCCTGCTGTGTGATGTCCCTCCTGACTGGACCCGGGAGTCTGCACTTGGCTCTCAGAGCTTTCTGCCCATGGTCTCTTGTTCACACAGGGTGTTTGAGTTTTCAGAGGTGGGCTGGAGATTAATTGTCTCCTTACAAGATTCAATAACAAGACGAAAATGATTGTCAGAATCCTGTCGATACCTGCCAGAAACCCAGGGTTTGTAAAGTGAAGCGAGCGACTTTAAAAACTTGAGCCCGTGTCGCCCCTAACTACATCGGAAGAATCGTGATACCTGATCAGTCACCTGTCTGTTTCATGCTGCCATTTTCCTCTTGGCCGTTATTCTCCAGCGCCGACCCACACGCAGCCATTTCTTGCTCTTGTTTCTGTCCATCCGGGTTGGGGCAGGATCTGGTTGGCCCTCGGGGAGCCTTGGTGTACTGATGTTGGTGATGACCCACGCATCTGCAAGACAAGAATTTCTCAGGGGAACTCAGAACACAAAAAAATGTTGAGTATTTGACAGGTTTCTGGAACCTTGGGTATCGGAGTATTCACGTCTAAGGTAATGGGCATTACTTCTTGAAGCTCCGTGTTGTTGAGCAGTGACAGGGTCACAGTGAATCCGGACAAAGTGCCCTGTGGGGGAAACACAGTTAACGCAGGACTTCAGGAGTCATAGGGATTTCCACGCAACAGCCCTGGATCGGGCACCAGCCCCGCGACACCTCTGATGTCCAGGCTGGTGGGAAGGTGTGTTCATCCTTCCACCCCCTCCAGGTCTGAGTTCCTCCTGCTGAGACCTGGGTGTCTGGCTTGGGCACGGCTGCGGGTCTCCCAGCCGCATGCATTCTGGGCTGGGAGAGAGCAGGTGTTGGGCTGGTCGGGGGACAGTGTCCAAGGCAAGTCGAGGCAGAGGATGAAGCACTGGGAGAGCCGTCTCCCCTTCCAGGTTGGCTGCTCTAGACGCACGTGGATAGCACAGAGTTCATTCTTGCGGCTCAGTCTGGTCTGTGGTGTCGGGGCAAACCTGTGCGGATGCTCTGAGGCGACCCTTACCCGAGTTACCCTGCCTTATCCACAGTTGTGGATGCTTCTGCTGAACAGGATTGCCCTGAGATGGAAGCAGAAGGACAGTGGAGACCTTCATGTGTGTACCTGCTGCTGTAGAAAAGAATCAGTGAGGAAACATGGGGGTTTGGTTGGGGGTTGGTCTTCGGTCCTGATCCAATGACGGAGGCTCATTGAGCTCTTCCAATAGTTCTGTCCGTGAATGCTAAGAGTGGCATTGCCACGACGGTGCTTATGGCCGTCTCAGGAATTCTGCCTTGACATCCGCCGGGGAGCCCAGCTCCCGAGGTAGCAGAGGGCGTCCTTGTGGGTGCCCTCCCCGGGCAGAGCTGCTGTGGGGCTCCTGTGTGCGATCTGCAGGCCACACCTGCCATCTGTCTTCAAGAGAGATTTCTCGGTCCTTCTTGGGGCGGGGGAGCCTGGTGACGCAGTTCCTGGGGGGGTCGCCGGGCCGGCGGGCTGCTGCAGAGCTCTCTGAGGTAAAGGAGGATTCATTTTTCTCTGAGTCACAGTCGTCGTTAGGGAGGGTGGAGGCCTGTGATGACGGTAGTAATGCGCGGTGAGCCGGTGACGGCAAGCCCGCGGGGACTGGGCGGCTCCGTGTCCGTGCTCCGTGCTTCTGCGCTGGCAGGAGAAGCAGGCCTGGGTCCCGGGGACGGGCGCGGACAGAGACGAGGGAGGGTCCAGAGCGGCGCCTTCTTTGTCCTGCTGCAGCTGCCTCCACGGGTGACCCGAGGCCTGCAGATGGCTCATCGGGACATCCTGGCTGCCGCGGCCCCTGCGCGTGTAGCACCGGGGTGGGGGGAGCTTGCTCTCACAATGGCACATCCTGCCGATTGCAGACTTCAGAGGAGAGACTCTTGGTGGTCATTTATGTGACCCTGGTAGAGTGGGCTAGTGTGGCCCGTGTAGACACAAACCTGTTTCTTCTTTCAGTGGAACGATGGTACAATTCCATTTGACCATTAGCCATTCAAGAATGTTGCCTGCTCCTGATGTTCATGACGAATGAAAAGCCAAGTCTCGTGTGACAGAGGTTATTATGTGTGGAGGAGACCTCCGGGACGGTGGAGGTGGGAGAATTTTTAGCGTCACCTAGATGGCAGAGAACCGTTTTGACCTTTTTTTAGGTGAGAAAGCAAGAGTTTGTAAAAAAAAAAAAAAAATACATGTTTCGGTGGGGTGCATCTTCCTGCACTCAGAGTTAGGACTTCCCGTGATGGTTTTGAAAGAGGCGTCTTGATCGCTTTTTTCTTTCTGGGGGGTGGGGGTGGGTCTCAGACTCCTTGTCCATGAGACCAGAGCTGTTCTCGCTCAGTCTGTGGGGCCGGAACAGACATCCTTCTGTTTTCACTGGGGCCGGCCTCCGTCCTCACGGGGCTCTGGTCCCAAGGCCCCCGTCTTTGGGGGGTGGGGCCACGATGGTCAGTGTGCGTGTTGCCTAAAGCCAGAATGTCGAAGGTCGGAGTGCATAGGCCAGTGAGGGTCATGACCTCACCCAGTGTCGGGCTGGCTGTGCCTTTAACTTAGGTGGTCCCATCTCACCCCCAGCTAGCGGGTGATGAGGGACCCTGGACCTTCTCCAGGCCACACAGTGGTGGGCGCTGGGCTCACACGTGGCCTGGGCTCTGCTCCACGTGGCTCCTGCTCTTGACGAGGATGCGAGAGGCAGAGCAGAAGGCTGGTGCCTGGTCCCACCTTCCTTTCCGATTCACAGAAGTAGGAAGGACTCGTTGTAAAACAGGTGGGTTTTACGGGAAGCCGGATGGTCTTACTTTCCTCCAGTGCTCCTCTGATGCTTTGATCTAGCAGCGCAGCTCGCTGGAGCGGACGTGGGATGAAGCACCGTGTTGGGTGCCCGCGGTCCACCTCCCTCAGCGTCTAAGGGAAGGCTGCTGGGTGTCCACAGTTCCTGTGGCTTGATCGTGCTGACCGCGTGTGCCTCTCTTCTTTGGAACCCAGGCTGTAGAATATGAGAAGAGACACTGCCTCGGGGCACTGGGAGTGCCAGTCGGTCGTGCTTCCGACTCTTGGCTTTGGCTCCGGTCATGGTCTCAAGGTCTTGGGATCGAGCCCTGCATGGGGCTCGGTGCGGGGCGTGGCGCCTGCTGGAGATTGGCTTTTCCCCTCTGCTCCCCTGCTTCTTTTCTCTCTAAAAAAAGAAGAGACAAGACACGACTTCGCGATGTGGTTTGTTGCTTCCACAGAGGGTCCAGCGTCTTTTCCTCGGTGTCCTACCGAGGACAGAATGTTGGGATTATTCATCAGGAAAGACTGTTTTTCGGTTAAAGCTAATGGATTGAAAGTGAATGTATCTGGGTTGTTTTGGGACATTATCAGAACCCCCTGTAGCTAAACGCAATCTGAGAGATCCAGACCTGGAGCCTGGGGGGGCTCGGTCAGTTGAGCATCTGACTCTGGATCTCAGCTCAGGTCTTGATCTCAGGGTCCTGGGATCGAGCCCCTTGTCAGGCTCCATGTGGGATGGGGGGAGTGTGGTAAAAAAATTAATTAATTTAAAAAATTTAAAAATGAGAGATCCAAATCCGAGGCTTGTGCAAACCTACTAACTGACCGAGCCCCAGCCTTAGCAGAGGGACACGCAGTGGCCCTGTGATCATCTCTTCTTGCCAGCCTCCGTCCGATAATCACTGTTGGCGAAACCTATCATTACAGACTGTCTTCTCTGGTGAACGGACGCTGAGCCAGTCCCTCCGGGAGGGTACAGCTTCATGTGTGGGGGGCAGGCTGCCCAGACGACTTGTCCTGCACCTGGCAGGTTGGCGTGCAGCGCACTCCAGCGGCTAACACAGCTCAGAAATGGGTGTTTCATCTTCGGGTCACTGGGGCAGAGCTGTGACTGGACTGATCTCTGGCCAGGATGACCTCTCCCGAGCACAAGCCAAGAAGGGCTTCATGGGTCAGGGCTCTCTGCGAGGTGTGAATGGGTGACACGCTCAGTTAACACACTCAGAAGTAAGAGTGGTTATCTGTCCCCCATCAGCCAGGTGGTGGACAGCGAGGGAGCGAGGGAGTGGGTGTGCGCGGGGTCCCACACTTGCCGTGGCTGTGCAGTTTCAGAACAAAGCTGGCATTTGCGCTGCTTGGAGCTGTCAGGAACCTCTAAACCCGGGACGCAAGGCTCGCTTTCCCAGCCGTGTGAGGGATGCCGTTACACGCAAGATTCAGGACCCTTCTCTGACATGTGCTTTTGGAGGATTTGCGCTATGCCTCGTAGAGCAAGCAGAAGCAAGTCTCGCTCTGCTGACCTGTAGTCCCTATGCGTCTGATGTTGTGAGAGCCCAAGAAACGGGTTTACTTTGCTGAATTCACCAGCGACCCTGGGAAAGCTCTGGAAGGCAGTGCAGCCTTAATGCGTTCAAGATGTGAAACCCAGTGATCCTAATCACATGTTTTTTTGGATATGTAATTCTTGCACTTGGCATAAAACTTAACAGCTCCAGAGGGCCTTCTGCGAGTTCCAGAGGGCCCCCAAGTGTCCTGGTCATCACTCACCAGTGGTTTGCGGTTAAGAGTTAGGGTTAGAGTGGACTCTGCAGGGAAACAGCCAGTGTGCAGTCTTGCTGGGTTACTACTACTACTGGGGGGCTCCTGGAGGGGTGCCTGGGGGTCGGGGACCCCACACCCCCTTCTCCAAAGCCCCAGAGACCGGGGCTCTGGCAGTTCCAGGTCTGGACCGGAGGGCCGATTGGGAAGGGAGGAAGCGGCAGGCCTTTGGCAGGCTGCAAATTCTCAAGCTTTCTCTAGCTGAACGTCCCCCGTCTGTGATGTGAGTTTCAGCGTACAGACAAGTGCATTACTTAGAGATGCTGATCCGAAGGACTTGGATTTGTATCTGTTGTACACAGTGTTTACATCTAAGCACGGTTTTACAGACCTTCCCTCATTTTTCTGATAAAGTTTGAATCCCTTTCCCAATGATCCAGGACTGGATCTGCAGGCAGCGAAGTCAACCCCGAAGGCTTTCAGTGGTGTCAATGGCCCCGTGTGCCCGTGAAGGACGGGTTGCTGGGCGGTAGGTCAGGGACGTGGTGGGCGATGTGGGTGCCATCACGGTGATCTTTCCCTTTTTCACTTCAGTGATTCAGTCTCTCATTTTTGTTCTCCTGTTATGTTTGGATGTGCACAGAGCAGTCCCTTAGAAGGCACCCACAAGCATTCAGTAATTGGTGATAATTCATACATCTCAACCATTAAGGATTATTCTGAGTAATGACACCAGTAGTGAAAACAAAATGTTAATGAGTTAAAGAATACACACACACACACACATATATATCAGGAAAAGGAAGTTCTTTAAAAAGGACCCCAATTTTAGGCCTGTGTGTAAATTTGCATTTTAAGTTTAAGATTACAGTGGTTTTCCTTCTCCCCCTGGGGTCCCCTGGTCACACAAGGTGGGATGCCCTCCTCTGCGAGAGCTCCGGATCCTTCCTTTTCTCTGACTCCTAGGCCGGCTACCTGTCCTGATTCTATGGGCGTTCCCTTGTTTGCGAGGTCCTGCATTCCCTGGGTGGCCCTGGCCAGGTCATTCCTCATTGTAAAGCCTGCGTCCTCATCTGGGAAGTGGGGACGGTCCCCTCCATCCTTCTGGGAAGGTGGGCCGGGGAAGGTGGGGTACGGCATTCTCATAGACCCCCTTCGCCTCTGTTTGCATGACCCGAGGCCAGTGTGGCTGTTCCTGGTAATGCATTCGTGATGGAGGTCGGGAGGCCGCTCTGCCTGTGTGCAGTCCCGGCTGTTCTCTCTGGGTACCCTCGCTCTTCTCTCGCTCAGTTGTTTCTCGACTGCCTCCAGTTCCGGGGACCTCGAGTCCTTTGGGTCATTCCTTCCAGGAGCCTTTGAGGGTTGGCTTAGCAGCCCTGTCTTGCCCGTAGCACGGGGCTGCACACGTGCGTGTTAACAGGCCCCATGGCCCGCCGGTGGAGGCAGCTGGAACTTGAAGACCAGCGTCCAGCCTTGGCCTCTCCTGGCTCGCACGGACCAGATCCCGTTCCTGGGGCCTCACATCCGAGCGCAGGACTCGGGCCCTGAATGTGGACAGAGCACGGCCCCAGGACTGACCCTGACCACACACTTGGCTGGCGCAGGTGACCCGAGGCAAGTGGCTTCTGCTCAGCCTCCTGGCCTGTCTGGTGGGAGTCACGATCGAGTCTCCATGGGGACCGTGTGAGGGCACGATGCCCCCCACCAATAACGTGAGTGAGGAGTGTGGCCATCACCAAGTTTTTATTTAAAGAATTTCATTGGTTTTCTGTCCGAAGGCTGACTAAAGCACTTAGAGGTGAGGAACTGTGGATATGTGGAACAGAATATCCCAAAGAGGTTTCTCATAAGAGGCGCAGAGAATAAAGTCAAAGGTCATGCTCCTACGTAGGGTCAAATGCAGACCCTCGTCCCTGAAGCCCTGACATTTGACGTACCGAGGTCAGTCTCTGCTGTAGGTGGGTGAGGGTGGCCCTTTCGCCGGTCTCCCTTCCCCCCTCCACCCACCTGTGTTCTAGAAGGGATTCCTTCCCTCTGGGAACCTGGCCCTTAGGATTCCAGTGGCATTTAGAGGAGCTGATTATGTTTCCTTCATCCTGTTGTGGTGGGCCCCAGCCCACTTCCAGAAAGTGAGATGCGACTCTTCAAAGCTTTATTGCAGTTCCCCTCCCTTGCAAACATCATAAAAAAGGATTACTCAAGTAAAGAAAAGAGATGAGAGCCGTGACTCTCAACTTGGGGAACACCGCGGAGCTTAAAACAATGCCCGCATCCCCAGGAGTTTACTTCCGCTGCTCTGGGGTACAGCTCAGGCCCCCGAGGTGCCCCATGGTTGGTGCTAGGCCACGACACAAGGGCCCCACTTTCTGATTCAGCGGGTCCACATCCGGGCCAGAGCACGTGCATGCGTGCGGGTTCCCAGGCGGTGCCTGTGCTGTCTGTCCGTCTGTCCAGGGCCCCTAATTTGAAAACCATGGGACTGGGGGATTCTTTTTTTCTTTTTTCTTTTTTTTTAAGATTTTATATATTTATTTGACAGAGATCACAAGTAGGCAGAGAGGCAGGCTGAGAGAGAGAGAGGAGGAAGCAGGCTCCCTGCTGAGCAGAGAGCCTGATGCGGGGCTCCGTCCCAGGACCCAGGATCATGACCTGAGCCGAAGGCAGAGGCTTTAACCCACTGAGCCACCCAGGCTCCCCGGGACTGTGGGGTTCTAGTTAAGAGTGTGGACTTCTGGACTGAGCTCCGTCACATCCTCGTTCACCTCTGTCTCCTTCCTGTCACTGGCCCCAGGACCTTGACCCCGGCACTTCATTGGGTCTTGTCAACAGCAGGAAGGATTCTAGTGAGAGGGCATGTGCGTGTGTTTGCACACGTGCTCACGCATCCCTATGTAGCCTTCTGTCTGGTCTACACAAGCACTTGGAACCATCTTTTTTTTTCCCCTCTGGTCTTGACAAATTGAAATAATCAATAGTAAGAACGTCCAAGTCCATGGTTTTCTTTATCTGTAGGGACAAAGGTGGAAGGAGTGTGGGTTTCAGTCTGTTTTATCTGTAGTGTTTTCTATCAGAAGAGTGTTTCTTATTTTATTTTTTTTAAAGGATTTTATTTTTTTCTTTGAGAGAGGAAGAGAGCAGGAGCAGGGAGCAAGGGCTGGTGGAGGGAGAAGCAGACTCCCCGCTGAGCAGGGAGCCCAGTGTGGGACACGATCCCAGGACCTCAGGGTCATGGGTCAGACGCTTAGCTGACTGAACCACCCAGGTGTCCCTATAAGGGTGTTTTTTGAATATTATTTTGAGTTTGGTATATATTTGTAATAAAAGTTCCAATTCTATTGAAGTCTCCAAATGTATTTCGTCTATAAAGTTACCATATGATTAAAAAATACTGTATCCTGTTCCTTTATTTTCAGTGTGAGTTTCTTGTCAACGTGTAAGGTCCCTTCATTTGCTACAAGACCCCTGCCTGCAGACGTCGTGTTCTGTGGAGGGTGAAGCCCGAGCCCTGTGGTTGATTGTTAACCACACTGGGGCCGCGTGCTTTGCTGTGCTCTGGGGCACGAGCATCTTGCTGGCCCTGCACTTGGCCGGCCCCGTCCCTGTGCTTGTCACCACACTAGACTTTTGTCCTGTTCTTGGGTCTCTGCCTGCTCTGTCTCTGTCCATCCCTTCCTGGGTCTCTTTTTAAACCATTTCTATTTCACGTGCTTTGAGTGTTTTTTTTTTTTTTAATAGTGGAATAGTTCTGATTGTTATTTTGAATAGAAGGGAATCAAATAGTTGACGTTTATTGCTACACGTCATCCGTCTTCGGAATAAATTGTTTCTTTTTTGAATGCTGTCTTCATTGCCTGGTTTCTGTTTTCCCTTTGATGTTTGAAGTATTGTGAGTTTCTTTTTTTACGTTTATTATGATTTAGAATGCGAATATTGTCTTTTCAGCCCCACAAGTAACTGTCTTAATATGTCATGAACATTGGTCCATTACGTTGTTCCTGGTAAACAGCAGGGCCTCTGGCTTTTATGGAAGGGAGCGCTTTCTTCGTAAAAAGTCCTACAGTGACTTAAGATTGGCAGCTTCTCTTTGTGATTCTATTTTTAAATTAAATGTTATTGTTTAACCTCTGCACACACAGTGATGGTGGTTCGTCCCGTCAGTGTGCAGACCTTCTGGAGTCCTCACCGTGTGCCGTCCCAGGTGCGGCAGGGAGCAAGACCGCGTCCTTGAATAAGAAGGCATTTACCAGCTAACAAGTGGCATAGGATTGAGTTCACGTGCCGGCCGTGACCGTGGAGCGGGTGGTGGGACAATGAGCCCTTCCCTGCCTGTGCGGGCTGTCATGTGAGTGACCTGAGAGGCGGCCGAGAGCAGGAAGTAGGAGGCGGACATGCCAGAGGGGGCATAGCAAACTCCCTAAGGAGACATTCCCGATTTTCCCAGCACTACTAAATGCACATTTTGGATTTGTGGCGGAGTCAAAATGGAGAGAGCCCTTCTTGCACGGTCGGTGACTTCGGGTGCTGGAGATGGCTGGGTAAGCAGAGCAGTTGTGTCTTTCTTAGAGTGGGTCAGAGGAGGTGACTCGTGAGGGAGCTCGGGTGTTTGCTGGGGAGCGGTTGTCGCAGACTGCGGCCCTAAGCCAGGCAGGGAGGTGGGGACAGGGGGCAGGTCCGGTGGGCAGCACTCTCCATCCTGGAGGGTGGGTGTGCAGGGGAAGCCCATGTGCTCGCAGGTCCTAACTACCAACCCGAGCCTGGCTCTGTTTTCAGATGGTGGGTTGCATCCCATCATCGCGCCAAGCATCAGCTTAATAGGTCACGCACAGCGTGTTCGGGAAGGAGGACAGATCAAAAGAGGAAGCATCGGTGTGGATTGCCCGGATCCTGAGCACAGTGCCAAGTGTGAGCCTCAGGCGAGTCATGAGATGCGAGGGCCCGTCAGCGGATCTGTCGGCGTCCTAGTCGATTTTCCTTGCATTGGGGGTCATCCTGGTGGGAGGGGCGCCCGGCAGTTGAAATCCACCGCGAGCCTACTCTGCGGTTGGTTGTGATGTGAAAGGCATATGCGTGCCAGCCTTCCGAGTCTCAGGAACGCCTGAAAAAGCTTTATTTGGTGCAATGTTTTTAAATTTTAAGACAGATGTATCATTTAATGAAGTAGAAATGGCCCTTAAAATGGAAAAACAAACACAAAACAGAAAGAACAAAGGCATTGTTGAAGTTCAGCTGCTAGACCCACAAGGGTAAATATTGATGTTGTTGAGAAAAATGTTGACTCTAGAATCAGCTAACTTTTGGCTTTGCTTGAACTAATTGTCCAAACTGTAGTCTAATAAGAACGTTCAAGCTTCATGGTGAAGATTATTTAAATTTTCATCATAAGTTCAAAACTCCATTAAAAGGGACAGACCCCCGGGGTCCCTGGGTGGCTCAGTCGGCTGGGTGACCAACTCTTGATTTTGGCTCAGATCATGATCTCAGGGTCATGAGATCGAGCCCCACATTGGGCTCCATGCTCAGCGGGGAGTCCATTCCCCTCCCTCTTTTTCTCTCCCTTCCTCTCTCCCTCTACATCTGCTCCTACCCCTACTCACCCTCTAAAAATGAATAAAACTTTAAAAAAGAGGGGGGAAGGTGCCAATTCATTATTTATAACGGCACTCTGGTGGTGGACAAAATTCATAATCAAAAGACACATGAAACCAACACAGCATGATGACCTTATCCATAAGCCCCTTTCATCAAAGGAAGAGAAAAGACAACAGTCGTTGGTACAATTTCTGAGTCAGTCTACAACTGTTCGCGAGGACGCCTTTTATTGTTGTAGGTATAAAGTTGTAGTATATGCCTGCCTGTCAGGCCCTTCCTCCCGCTGTGGAGCACATCATTTGGTAAATCAGCTAATGATTTGAATATGGGACTCTTTTAAAGGGGCACAGGATGTCACCCCTGCACTGCTGTAGGACATTTCAAAGTGTGGGTTTTTTTGTTTTGTTTTGTTTTGGGGGTTTTTTTTTGTTCAGGAGCAGGATGGGAGTTTGAGTCTCCACCAGAGCACAGAATGTGACCGTGGTCTTTGTCTTTGTTGGGTGTCGACGGTGGGGCGGATTACAGAGGGCTTGCCCTTGCCATGGGGGTTCCATTTCACCAGCCAGACACTTGGGTTACGCAGAGTCACGCAACTGAGAGAGGGCATGACTGCTCAAGAGAAACCAAAATGGATAAGCCACGAACAATCTCCAAGTGGTAGAACTAGTGTGACCGGGAACGTGGTGGCATTTAAAAAAGAAAAAAAAAAGTTTGTATAAAAGTCAGTTTGCAGTCATTGTTTTATCCATTTTTGTTTTAGCATCCTAAGAAATTCTGCTAAATCTCATGGTTGTATTAAAAAATATTTAGCAGGGGTGGGGGTGGGGGTTTGCCTGGGTGGCTCTATCGGTTGAATGTCTGACTCTTGATTTCGGCTGAGTTCAGGATCTGTGTTTTATGATCCGGCCCTCACTGATCTCTGTGCTCAGTGGGGAGTCTGCTTGAGATCCTCTCTCTCCCTTTGCCCACCCACACCATGAATAAATAAAATCTTTTAAAAAATTGAGCGGAAATTGTTAATTTTATTAAAGGAAGCTTATCGAATAGCCAACTTTTCTGATATTTAAAAACTGGAGATAAAATATATGAAACCTAAAATTTACTACTTTAGCCATTTGGTAAGTGTGTAATTCAGTTGATTTAAAGTACATTCATGGTTGTGTGTAACCATCATGGCTATCTGTTTCTAGAACTTTGTCCTCATCCCAAACAGAAGCTCTGTATCCATTGAACACACTTCCCTTCTCCCCAGCCCCTGCTAACTTCTACCTCTTGTTTCTGTACTAGGTGCCTCATATAAGGGAGGTCCTACAATGTTTGTGCTTTGGCAACCGACTTGCTTCATTTGGCATAATGTCTTCAAGGTTCATCCATTTTGTAGTGTGCATCAAAATGATGTCCCTTTTCAAGGCTGAATAATATTCCTTCGCATGGATAGACTACGTGTTGCATATTCGTTCATCTGTTGACGGACACTTAGGTCGTTTACGCACTTTGGCTATTGTACACAGTGCCACTGTGAACATGGCTGTACAAGCATTTGTTTGAGTCCTTGCTCCCACTTCTTTTGGGGTATATGCTTAGAAATAGGATTTTTGGAAGTTATGTTCATTCCGTTTGATTTTTTGAGGAGTTCTTGTACCATTTTCCATAGAGGACACACCATTTTATATTCTCATCAGTGAGGCGGAAGGGTTTCAGTTTCTCCACATCCCCACCAATACTTGTGATTTTGTGCGGCATCTCATAGTGGTTTGATTTGTGTTTCCCTAATGACTAGTGATGTGGAGCATCTTTTCATGGGTTTATTGCTCGTTTATTTGTTTACCTTGGAGAAATATCTAGTTATAGTCTTTTGGCCATTTTTGAAATTGGTGGTCTGTTTTCTTATTGTTGACTTGTAGGTGTTCTTTATATGTTCTGGATATTAATCCCTTATGAAATAAATGATTTGCAACTCTTTTGTCCTTCTCTGTGGGTTTTTTCACTCCCTTGATCGTGTCCTCCGCACAAATGTTTTTAATTTGGATGAAGTCCATTTTGTCTCTTCTTGTTGTCTGTGCCTTTGGTGTCTTATCCTGGAAGTCGTTGTCAAACCCAACATCATGGAAACTTTTCCGTAGATTCATTAAGGGACCTAATTAGTTGATTAGTGTGAGTCAAAAGTTCAACCTCATCATTTTGGACGTGGCTATCCAATTTTCCCAAAACCATTTATTGAAAAGACTGTCCTTTCCCCATTGAATGGTCCCGGCACCTTTGTTGAAAATCAGCCAGCCATTATATATGACAGTTTGTTCCTGTGCCCTTTATTCAAGTCCGTTAGTCTGTATGGCTTTCCTTCTTCCATTTCCTGCTGTCTTTATCACTGTAGCTTCCTAGTAGGTTTTGAAATCAGGAAATGTGAGTCCTCACATTTCATGAATCTTGTTCATCTTTTTCAAGGGTTTTTTTTCGGCCATTTGGGGTCCTGTGAGAATCTCTATAGATTTTAGTAGTATAGATTTCTGCAACAATGCTGGAGGGAATTTGTGAGGGACTGCGTTGAATCTCTAGATTGCTTTGAGTATTATCATCATCTGAACAATATTAAATGTTCCAAATCACAAACACAGGATGCTTATCTTATTTATATCTTCTTTATATTCCTACAGCAACATCTGTAGTTCTTTGCGTATGAATCTTTTGCTATCTTAGTTGAATATATTCCTGGTTGTGATTCTTGATGCTGTTTTGAATGGAGTTTTCTTTTTTTTTTTAAAGATTTTATTTATTTATTTGACAGAGATCACAAGTAGGCAGAGAGGCAGGCAGAAAGTGAGAGGAAGAAGCAGGCTCCCTGCTGAGCAGAGAGCCCGATGCGGGGCTCGATCCCAGCACCCTGAGATCATGACCAGAGCCGAAGGCAGAGGCTTAACCCACTGAGCCACCCAGGCACCCCTTGGAGTTTTCTTAATCTCCTTTTCAGACTTTTTGTTAGAGTATGGACATTCAAGAGATTTTAGTGTGTTGATCTTCCATCCTGCAACTTTAATGCATTTATTAGCTTGAGATTGAGTGTGTGTCTTAGTAATCTTTAGAGTTTTCTGTAGATAAGATCATGTCATCTGTGAATAGAGATCGTGTTAGTTGCTTTTCATTTTGGGTGTCTTTTATTTCTTTTTCTTGCTCTATTACTTTAGCTAGAACTTCACGTGCAGTGTTGAGTACAAGAGATAAAAGCTGGCATCTTTGCCTTGTTTCTGGTCTCAGGGAAGAGTTTTCCATCTTTCACCATTAAATATGATGTTAGCTTCAGTTTTGAGACATTTTAGGAGAGACCAGAGTTACTCTGATCTTCTTAGTGTAGACTAACTATAGTTTTCCTGTTCCTAAGGAACCTACTCAACAGGGCTTATGGGATATGTATTTTTCGGGCTGAGAAGCAATCTCACTTGGTAAATATTTTCAAAGGTCTTATTAACGTAATAAAATGGGCATGTTTCTGTGATATTTTTGGCACTCCAACACCCACTAAATTTGAACCTTCAGGGGGAAAGCAGTGTGTTTCCGTGTGTTGAATACATCCCAGAGTTCCGGAGGCATACAAGGCAGGGCAAGCAGCAGGCACAGAGTGAGCTGGAAGGAGTGTGGGAATCAGTGGCAGAAGGAGGTGTGGGGCAGCGTGTTAATATGGGTGCAGAGACGGTCCTTAAGTGGCCAGGAAGGCCTATCCTCTGCAGCAAGAAGGGGGAGCCAGGAGGATGGGAGCCCCTCCCCCAGGCCTGCTGGGATGTGGGCGAAGGGGGAAAAACAGCTACCCAGGAAAGTGAAGCTTCAGACTGAAGAGGTGGGAAGATGTGTTTACAGAAGGGCCCAGGGCTGGGAAGCTGTCCATGAAGAGCCATCAGACCCTCAAGGGCTTTGGGGAGGCCCACAGGAGAGAGCACAGCACGGTCCTGGCAGCCAGCTGTGTCGGTTGGTGTGTGTACGTCAGAGTTCTCCAGAGAAACCGAACATGTATGGGTCTGTATGGAAACTTACCTTAAGGAATTGGCTCGTGTTACTGTAGAGGCTGACAGGTCTGGAGTCCATGGGGCGGGCTGGCAGTTCGGGAACTCAGGCAGGAGTTTGCTACAGTCTTGAGGTCAGATCCCTTTACGGGGTGACCTCGTCTTTGCTCTTACACCTTCAGCACATTGCACAAAGCCCGCACCCGTTATGGAAGGTTTCCCTTTACTCAAGTCTGTGATTGCAGATGATAACCATACCTACAGAGCACTTTTATTCATTTACTTATCTATTTATGGGTTTTTATTGATTTTAGAGGGGGGGAGAGAGTGTGCAAGCATGCATGCATAGTGGGGAGGGGCAGAGGGAGAGAGAGTCTCAAGCAGGCTCCATGCTCAGCATGGAGCCCGATGTGGGTTCCATCTCACCACCCAGAGATGGGGACGGAGCTGAAACCACGAGTCGGGCGCTTAACCGACTGTGCCTCCCAGGTGCCCCGTGGAGTACTTTGAGAACAGCCTCTAGGTTGGTGTTGGATTAAATGGCTGGGCACGGAGCCTGGACACACGGAGCTCGCCACCATGGGGTGGCAGGCGCAGATGTGCAGGGCTGGGGGCTGTTGGCCCTGCCGGAGGCTGGAGGGAGGTGACCTGCCACAGCTGTGCCCAGGCGGGGAGTGGAGTGCTCCCGCCACCTTCTCAGTGCTTCCATGGCTCCTGCCCTGTTCTTCCCAGCCCAGCGGCCTCTTAGGGAATGTTCTTCAGTTTCCGTCCAGGTGGCTTAAAGGATCCTACACACTTGCGGGAAACATATGTGGTTGGTAGTAAATGTTACAGGTTTAGGGCGCTTCTGTTCCTTTTAGCTAAAATGACAATTTAGTAGTGTTCTAATATCTTGGGTCTGAGTTCGTTTTCTGGGACCACCAGAATAGTACGGACTGGGTGGCTCAAACAACAGAAATACATTTTCTCACAGCTCCGGAGACTGGAGTCAGACTGAGCTGTGGGCAGGGTTGTTCTCCCCCGAGGCCTCTGTCCTTGGTGTTCAGATGTCCATCTCCTCCCCGTATGTTCCCACGGTTGTCCGTCTGCATGTCTGTGTTCTGATCTCCTCTTACACCAGATCAGGGCCCACACTAATGCCTCACTGGAACCCAGTCACCCCTTAAAGACCTCCCACCTCTAAATTCAGCCACATTCTGCATCCTGGGTGTTAGGGCTTCAACTTCTGATTTTGGGGGAGGACCCAGGTCAGCCCATTACTGGATCTTACCTTGATTTCTGTGCTGTTTCAGCAGATGAAATCAATATCCTGACTTTTGTGCCCCATCTGATCGTAGGTTTCCCCTGGGAAGCTTCTGTAAGTCTCTTGATTTCTGAATTCTGAAGACTTCAAACTATCTGGCGGGGGCATTTCTGTGGGGGGTGGGGCGTGGGACCCCGATGGGCAGGTGCTGTTCCTGTCACAGCTGGGTGCTGCTCTCCACACCCTGAGTTCTGCATCGACCTGGAAGCTGTCGTTCTGCCTCCGTGTTTGGCTCATTCTTTCTGGGGGCTGTTGTCCATGTTTCTGGGATTTCGTTCATGCGGATTGAGTTTTCTTCTGTATTGATTCTGATGTGACTGCCCCCAGCGTCCAGTTTATCTTGTCCTAGGCCCCTTCCTGCCTGTACTGTTTCTTCCATTCTCCTTTTTAATTTCGTGGGGAGAAATGAGCCCCTTTCTAAGTTGTCCTTATGTTTTTCATAGTAAAGCGACTCCTGGGAGATGAGTCCTTCCGCCCTGAGCATAGGAGCAGAAAGTGTTTGCTCAGCTCCGTTTCCTTGCTCCCTCATGGTGGGGGTTCTTGTTGCCTACCTCTGCTGGGGACAGTTTAGGAGAGGTTGGGGGTCCTGCTGGCAGTGGCCCTGGACGCGGTGGGGCGACTGTCCTGTCATTTTGTTTTCTTCCTGCTGTAACGGGCTGGCATGGATGACCCCCCCCAGAGTCCCCTTTGTGAATGCTGCCCTGCTTGGATCCAGATGCTGAGAGCCTGTTAAGTGGCAGCAGCGTCCACTCTTGGCATGGGCGTTGGGGCACAGTGAACGCACAGTTTACGTGGTGGGGAGCGAGACCGGGAAGGAGCATTTACAATTCTGTGTGGCCAATGAAAAGATCAATATAAGCCCAGTGTGGGGCCAGTAGCCCAGAAGGGACACGGACGGAGCCATCTTGGAGCAGCGATGATTGGCGAGAGGCAGTCTGGGGGGACTTCCTGGAGGAGGTGATTCCTGAATTCAGTCCTACAGGGTATAGTGCGTTTGCTGGTGGTGGAGCTGGGGCCAACAGTTGCAAGGACAGAGGCTCAAGAAAGCCTCTTGTGGCCCAGAGTTATGAATTATTCAGGGTGTCTGGACCATGGAGGAGGCAAGGGTGCAGGACGTGTACCTCTGGGAGTGATTATGATGGGGAGCGTTCGTTGCTGCGGTTCCTGAAAATGTTTTCACGACTGATGACTCTGTTCCTGGAATCCACACCCCGCTTTCTGATTGCTGCTGAGATTTCGAAGGAAAGATGGGTCTCAGAGAAGCTCGCTTCCTAGAAGTTTGGCAGAGCGTTCCTTTTTTTGTCTGTGTGTTCACAGGCACAGGGAAGACCCATTCCGAGTCCAGGCCAAGGCACTGGTTGCCCCTCGCCCCTCGCCCCTCACTCCAACCCCAGTCCTCTGCATCAGAAGGGAGGGGCCTGTGTCAGACTCAGCTGGGAAACTCGTCTGCTTCATACGCGGCGAGCTGGTGGTTTGCTCCGCAGTAGAGTAAAACAGCAAAAGTCAGGATCTCTGTTTCCTGCTTATTAGGAGCTCTCTGGAAGAGCCAGTATGCCTTTTCACGCTGCTCCTGGTATTTGCAGCTCATGTAGAGGGCGGGAAAGTCTCCCGGGTCTTCGCAAGTCCATTTCTGGGAATGTTCTTCTCAGGGGTTGTACTCACAGAACCGGGGCCTTCAGGGAGAGCGTAGAGCTGGCCGGGGGCCCTTAGATGTCCCTGACAGTAGGTCGATCTTGACTGCGGCCAGGGGACCCAGTGTGCACACAGGCGGACCCTGAGGACCCCAGCAGCACACACTCGCCTCCCTGCCTCATCAGAATTGAGGTAAATCTATCATGGCCCAAGTATGATAAATCTTCAGGGTGTTAATATTTGTAACAAGGGAAGGATCCCAGGGGTCCCTGGGAGCTCCTGAGAAGGCATGCAGTCAGTGCCATGGGCCAAGTCCCCTTCGGTGGTCTGGGGGCCCTGGGACCCCAGGGCTCTGTAGCTGGCTCCTGTCTCAGAAGGCCGGCCGGTACCCCCACGAGTAGAGATCCCGACCAAGCACCTGACCGCCTGAGGGGTGTCCCTGCGTCAACCCCCTTAGCTGTGTCGTTCTCGGACAAGTTGGGAGGAATGAACTTCTCTGCTCAGGCTTCTCACGGTCTGTCTCTGTTGCAGGTGCTGCAGAGCGGTCAGTGTAACGGGAAGAAGGAGCCGATGGCTTTAGCTGGCTGCCCAGATTCCTTCTTGCACCATCCGTACTACCAGGTATGGGGGAGCGTGGGCGTCTGCACGGGCAGTGGCTGAGGGCCACGGCGCAGATGGCGTTAGCGACCGCGACCCACTCTGTCGCTGGCTGTGGCTGCACTGGGGCTGTTGGCACGTCCCGCAGAGGATCACGTGTCTCCCACGGTTGTCTTCACTCGGTCCTGGGAGACTTACCACCTGTCCTCTCTGTCCCTGGCACCCTCTCCTCGAGGAGATTGTCATTGTTGTGTGGCTTTGCCTGTGATGCATGGGATGGAGTGTTCGGGTGTGGTCATCTGCTGGGCCCCAGAGCTCCGGGTGGCAGGGGGCCGTGGCGCCTTCGGGGATGTTCATGTGGGGACACTGCATCCTGGGCGAGAAGTGGGGAGAGGGAGGCCTCTGGGCCCAGGCACAGCCTGCCTTTCAGAAATGGAGCCCTTCCCCGAGACTGACTCCTTCCCGCCCCCTTCACCCAGTAGCATCCCGTGGGGTTTGGTGCAGGGCACGGCACGTTCGCACCCGGCCCTCCAGGTTCTCAGGCTGCTTGGTGGGTTTCCCCTGGATGCTTCCTTCATCTTCCGAATCACGTTTGTGTTTGAACTTTTACTTGACGGTGTGCAGGGACACATCTGAAGGAATGCACTAGCCAGGCTGGGTCCGTCTTATTTATTTATTTATTTATTTAGAATTCGAGAGAGAGCAGGGGGAGGGGCAGAGGGAGAGGGAGCAGCAGACTCCCCGCTGAGCAGGGACACCCTGCCCCCCAGGATCAGAACCTGAGCCAAAGGCAGACACTTCAGCAACTGAGCCCCAAGCCCCAAACTTGTCCATCTTTATGAGTCTTTGAACACTTCAAGGACCTGTACCATCTCTCTTGGCCTCAGTCTCTCCCCAGCAGGGATCCCAAGGTTTGGAAGTCCTTCCGTATGCTTTACCTTTGATCTGATACTGTTTTCTCTTCCCTTAATCTGTAAAGTCTCTCTTTGGTAATAGTGATGAGAATTTCCTTGTGTGCCATGGCTGCAGAGAGATTTCCTTTTTAATTTCTTTTGGCATCCAAGTGATGTGGACTTTCAAAGAGAGGACGAAGGTTAGGAATTATTCATTGTAGCCGCTGAATTTGATATGAGACCGAAGCCAGTCACGAGCCGGAAAAGAGCGCCGGCACCCTAGCCGAAATGTGGAGTGTGCTGGGAGCAGCGGGTCTGTTCCGTGGGTGATTTTGTGCAAGGTCCTCTGCCTTCTGCAGGGCTGATTTCTTGTTCTTAGAGGTCCTCACCCTGTTGACGAAAGCTCTGTGCTGTACCCGTGGCTCGTTCACCCGTGGTCACTTAGCTTTGGACAAGTGTCTGGGCCCACACTGTGCCCATCATCCATCCTGCTGCCCTACACTTCATACCATCGCTCCCAGTTGGAGGGGCTAGATCAGTGCACCACAAGGGATACAGTCCCCAGGGGAGTCTGTCTGAAAGTTGGTTGAGAAGTGTCTTCCCCAGCTGGTTACAGAGCGGACCTGGAGGGCCAGACCTGATGGACGGCACCAAGTCCCTCTTGTAACCTCCTCACCCCCTCATCTTCAGTTTCCCGCAGGGCCACACAGAGATGGCAGAAGCGCCAGGTGAAGGTCACGCCTCAGTCCCCAGCCAGCTGGTTGTCTTGGCTGACTCAGTTGCTAGAGGCTGCTCTGCAGGAGCCAGGAAGCCATGGGTGCATGTAGTCAGCCCAGCGAGCCTCTGTCGCCCCTGGAGAAAATGCTCAGTCATGCCGTTCGGTGACTTTGGATGGCATGGTCTTCCTCCCATAAAAACCCAGCAGCCAGACTTGGCAGCTCACATCCGCTGTTCCTGGAAAATCGGATGACAGTTCCAGAATTTCTCAGAAAATGGGATGATTTACAGTGAGTTCCAGTCTTGAGCAATCTGCAATTACAGCAATTAGAGAAATCTCCCAAGTTATAGAGAAGAATTTCTTAAGATCATCAGCGGCGAACAGTTTTCTGGTTCTAGCTGTTCATTTGGAGCTGGGGCGTGGATTCTTGAAGGGGTTTGGTCAATGGATTGCTGAGATACAGAGCTTTTTATGGACGTAGAAGTACCCAAATTAGCATGTGCATTAAATTATCCTGCTTTCCACGGTAAGGGACTATGTGGAATGGGCATGACGGGCCCCAGGGCTGGTGGGATGGTGGCAAACAGCTTCCCTTTGAAGACGTAAGTTTTCCTTTAAAATATGATTATTATCATAGTTCTCTGGCCTTTGGGGGGGGGGTCTTGTAACAGTCCTGTGCCTCAGTTTCTCTTCTGGTAAGAAAGGGTTAATGGTGTCCAGGTTGTGTGGGGATCAGAGCAAACACACAGAAATCGCCCGGCATGGGGGTGGCCATGTCTCGGGCACCCAGCCCAGGGTACTTAGGTTTCATTCCTTAGTGATCTACTGGGCCAGACAGAGCGTCAGAGCTAGGGCGACAGCTTTACAAGAGGCAGGCAGATTCCCGGGGCTCGTGAGTCCTTGTGGGGGAGTTGGACGTGGGACAGCTGGCAAATAAGATGATTGTGAATGAGGATAATAATTCAGAGGCAAATAAAACAGGCCAGCGGGAGAGAGAGGAGGTCAGGGAGGCCTCCCCGGAGGAGGCGTCCAGAGCCGAGGTGGCACCCAGGCAGGACTGGGCAGGGCTCTCTCTGCAGAGGACGGAGGAGGAAAAGCCTGGCCTGGGGAGGCTCGGGTGGAGGTGAGACTTTAGTCAAGTAGGAATGGGAGTGGTATATATAGAGACCTGCAGCCCATCGTCTGCAGTTTTAGAACTCCAGAAGGTCCAAACCGGGAAGTACTCTCATTTCTCACATCACAGCAGATCTTGACTCATCTCCAACTGTGCCCTACAGAGGCCTTCCTGGGCCCTGTGTTCTCTCTGTCGAATCCCAAAAGTCCTTAATTCCCACCTCCCTCTGGCCTCTGGGGTTTCGAGGAAGGGATTACACACCTGTGAAGAGGTACATTTTAGTCAATAAATTGACTAAAAATGAAAGCGGCATTTATCATCCTTAAGAAAGGAATGCAAAAAAGTAGGAAGTGTGACGAGTTCAGGTAACACATGCGAACGGAACGTTGAACGTGCTTTGGCAGTGAAATGCTCGAATGTAAACGTGATACAGGTTATCAAGCTTACTGTTGAATTTCCAAACACTGAGTATCGAGCTTTACTTTTCTGATTTTTATTCTTGATTTCTGAATCAAAACCGCGTATGCTTATGGGGAGCCTGGGTGGCTCAGTCCGTGAAACGTCGGCCCTCGGTTCAGGTCACGATCCCGGGGTCCTGAGCTCCAGTCCTGCGATGGGCTCCCGGCTCAGTGGGGGGGGGGCAGCTTCTCCCTCTGCTGACTGCCCTGCTTGTGTGCTCACCTGCTCTCTCTCTCTGTCCGATAAATAAATAAATAAAATCTTCCAAAACAAAGCAAAACAAAAAAACCCACATATGCTTGTCTTGGAAGTCCGCATCTGAGAGAGGGTCCCTGTGACCCTTCCCCCCCCGCAACCCCCCCCACCCCCCCACCAGGGAGCTGTCCTTGGCTCCTTCTCTGCCCTCGAGTGAATTCCTCAGTTCTGTCCCAGCCCCCCTTGCTGCTTCTCTGGCTCCATTTCAGTCCCATAGTCCCAAGCCTTCAGGCCAGGAACCTTCCTCTCCAACTTGGGGGCTGGCAGACAACAGCCATGGGCTGTCCGGCCCCCTGCCTGCTTTTATAAATGAGGGCTTATGGGACCAGGGCCATGCTCATTTGTTTACATCTCTGTAGTGGCTGCTTTTGGGCTCTGCAGCCCAGTAGAGCAGCGTCTGGCCCTTTGCAAAGAAGCCTTTTGCCAACTGCTGTGTTAGGACACTGACTGCTCCAGTGAGTGCTGTGGGCCTCCTTGTCGCCTACTTGTGGTCGGGGCCATGGGGACAAGATCAGAGCCTGAGCGTGGGCCCTTGCCTGCCAAGCACACGCAGCTGGGGGGTTTCTGCCAGGCCTGCGGACCTCTGGGGACAACCAGATTCCTGCACCTTCTGGTGGTGTGAGGGAGCTGGAGGGGACATCAGTCCTGTAGTCTTGATTCGGGATCCGTCCCCAGAAACGAATTCCATTCCCAAAGCCCATCCCTGTTCTTTATCTTTTTAGCCAGAGAGGGATCCTGTAGCTCCTTAGTTTTTATTCTTATGCCCCTGTATCTTGGCAAAAGGTCATTTATGTTGGACTCCATTTTCTTCCAGAACTTTGTGGCTGGTGACTTTGGCTCATAATAACTGTTATTTTACAGGGGTCTTGTGAGGGAGAAGAGGGAATTTGTACATGTAGAATGTACCCTACACTAAATAAATTCCATGTCCATGTCTTCTCTTTACACCGTCACTGTGAGAATTAGAGTCCCCGGCACTGTGCTCCGCACATCCAAGATGGGCAGGAAACGAGCCATCGCTTTGATGTGACTATGTGAGCTGCTCTCTGATTTTTTAGAGTGTAGATCTCGTCTCTAGAAGTAGAGTTTTTAGGTGGTTTGGGGATACCTAGGTCAGTTGGAGACTGCAGTCTTCCCAAGTCTTTGAAACCACTGCAGGACCATCACGTAAAAATAGACGGCATTTGGTTTGGAAAACCATTTTCTCTGTGATCTGGTTCTCACTCATGGAACCTGAGGTAGTGAGCGGCCTGTCAGTAAGCAGCGTGTGTGCTTATACTTTCTGTAACTTACGGAAGCCACTGGAAACCTTTTTCTTTTTTTTTTTAGATTTTGTTATTTATTTATTTGACAGAGATCACAAGTAGGCAGAGAGGCAGGCAGAGAGAGAGAGGCAGACTCCCCACTGAGCAGAGAGCCCGATGTGGGGCTCGATCCCAGGACCCTGAGATCACGACCTGAGCCGAAGGCAGAGGCTTTAACCCACTGAGCCACCCAGGCGTCCAGAAAACCTTTTTCTTTAACCGCTGGGAGTAGCGCGCCTCCTTTGTTCATGGACTGACTGTGTCGGGAATGACAGGCAGACCGTGGCTAGATCTCGGGACCCAGGTGCCCACCCTGCTGTCGAAGACTCCCGGCCATGGTGTGACAGACGGACAGGCGCAAAACCAGCTGGGCGGGTCTGTGTCAGCCGTGTCCCTTGTGGGGAGCAGCGGGGACCCCGTGTCATGTCATGTGGGTTTTCAGCCCGGAGCTCCTGACTCTGTGTGGCGCATTGTGTGGTGTGTGGCGGGTTGTGGAGACAACACTCAGCGCTTCTGTGCTCCCCGTCTTGGATCCTCCTGCCAGCCTTGGGACATGGGGCCGCCATGCTGTCCCCTTTCCAGATGACAATAAGGACAGAGCAGAGAGGCTGTTGCCCCCTGCTGAGGAACAGCCGTGTTCTTCCTGATGTTCATGGCTACGCGCGGCACAGTCATGTCCCTGAGACTGAGGCGGGAGGGTATTGTCAGGGAGGGTGGGGTTCAGTTCTCCTCAGAGCTCCTGTGATGCGGTATTTCGCTGGTACCCTCCGAGCCTCAGTGTAATGACAACTTTTCAGTTAAAGAGAAATGACCAGCTTTCGTCCTCAAGTCCTTAAGATGATTGTATTTCAAAATGTCACAAGTGGGCAGTCTCTGAAAACCCATGAAATGCTGCAAATAAGTAAATAGATAGAAATTAAAAATGTTCAAGGATATATTTGGTTTTCGACTGGAAAGAGAGACGGGCATGTTCTGGTCCGAATGCTCTTTTCGTCGCCTCCCCTCAGAGGACGTCACCGTCTCAGGCGTGGGCTTCACGTCTTTGACTTCTTCTGATGGTTCCAAGGAAATAACAATTCTAAAATCATCCTAAAAAAACAGCTGTGTTTTTCAAGTGCTTCCTGTGTGTTGTGAAGTCTCAGAGGTCGTCTCGTCCCCGGGAAGACCACAGCGTGCCCCGCTGGTGTGTTGGTGGCACGAGGAGGTGTGAGCCGGCAGCCGGCGGGGGTTGGGGACGAGGCAGGCAGGACCTCCTGGGAGGGTGCTCTGGAGTGCGCCAGGGTGACACGCGTGCCCTGGAGTCCCCCGTCTTTCCCTCCTAAGGCCCCTTCAGTAAGAGAGCCCGTGTGTTCCATGCTGCCCACTTGCCATGGCCCACACGCCTTTGGTCCTTGAGGGTCCCAGTTTCTGGCACGTTTCCTTGTGTTCGTTCTTGTGGCTTGTCTTTCCTTCTTAGAGGACGTCCTCAGCACTCCAGGTGGGTCCGGCCAGATGGGAGCTGGGGGGCTGTGGGGAACTGCCCCCCTTTCAGGGCGTGAGAGCCTCATCTGTCATTGGAGGCAAGATGGGCTTTCGTGTGGGGAGAGGGTCTCTTCGGGCAGGCCTCCCTGTGTTCTGGGCGACCCCGGGGGGGGTGTGGTCTTGACCAGCCCAGGAGCAGTAGAGAAATTGAGAGAACACGTTTAGAAATTTTACAGTCATCTGAATGTTGAATTAGTGAGTGATAAAAATGTGGGCTTGTGTTGTCTTTGTGTTATGTCATGTTTTAGTTCTTCCTTTTTATCATGTTTTATATAAAATACTCGTGCTGGACTGCCTGGTATCAGTACCATCTGCGAACCACGCCCTCTCCCACGGGGCGGGGGGCGGGGCTTGGGAAGTGCTGGCTTAGAGGCCTTGGGGGAGGGGGTCAAGGTCAGCTAGCCAGCCAGGGAGCACTGCTGTGTCACAAGCCAGCAGTAAATGGCTTGACAGGAGCACAAGCGGTTGCAACGGGTTTTTTATTCTTTGGTTTTGTTTTAATGGTGCATTTTGGGGGAAAGAGCAACCTTAAAATTATCGCTTTTAATAAAGCCTGTGGAGCAGTGAAAGCATGAGCTTTTCAGCTCTGTTTGATTTCCCATTGGAGTGTTTGCTCTTGGCGAGCAGGGAAGGCTTAAATTCTGTTCGGGTGTTCCCGGATGGGGCTTCGTCCCTCCCGAACTGCACAGCACCATGCACAGATCCCTTGGTCGCTGGCTGGTGGCGTTTCCCTCCCTCTGCTCCCTGTGCCCCGTTCTGCAGCTGGCGGTGGACGGGGCCGCACACCTGCTCTCGCCGCCCGGTTACTGGCGCAGCACCGAGGGGTCCCTGACCCTTCGCAGCTGTGTCTTTGTCGTCGTCAGCTGGGCAGTCCCCAGCACATGCCATATTCCTGCGTGTCTGAGGGAGACCCTGCGAATGTGGCTCCTGGGACCTTTTAAAGATTATTACTACATTTTATTAAATAGGAGGACACCAAGAAAAACGGGAGGGGGTGGTGATGAAGTTGCTGGTAGTTGAAGAAGAGCATTATCCTCAGACTTTGCGAACCTTTCCTATAATTGATCTTTAAGGAGTAAACGCTTGGCAGATTATCAGTGTCTCCTCTTGAGCTTTCTGTCCCTCTGGGCGTGGTCGGTGAGTTTTTCCGGGAGAGCGATGGGAAACCTGGCCTTCCATCTCCTGCAGGTGGGTTTCCCGCCTCAGCTGGCAGCTCCCTGAGGGGTTGCAGGGACTGGCTTTCCAGCCCCGCCCAGCAACCGGGGACAGAAGGGGCGGCGGGGTCTCCGCCAGCTGTCTCTGCCTGCCTGGGAGCCTGCTTCTGACAGAGGGGCTGGAACCGGATCACTTAAAAAAAACAGACAGTAAACCATCAAAGGAGCGTAAGCTCCTAGGAAAAACAAGACTTTTCATCATTGGTAGAACTTTCCAGAGTGGGATGAAGGTGCGGGAAGCTAGGTAGGATGTTTGTTTCCCAGGGAACGGGCTGGCCTCTGTGTCACTCTCCAGATTTGTCAAGATTTCGATGAAGTTGGGGCGGCCACCTCCCCGGGACCCAGGGCCCTCCCACGGCCAGCATCCCCGCCCAGCCGCGCTGGCTCCTTGCCCTTCCTTTTCAGTGAGCCCTTCCCTCCTGTCCCATTTAAAGTGCAGCTTCCTCTGCCACGTACTGCTCTGTGCTTTCCCTTGATTATCTGAGCCTCAGCCCCTCCCATTACGAACGAGTGAATTGCATAGTGTGATTATGGCTTTACTACCTGTTTGGTCCAGGTAAGCCGAGAGGGCGGGATCTGTGCTTTAAGGGCTACATGCCCGCCACGGCGGGGGTGCTCTGCGGAGGACTGCGCAGCAGGTGAGGCTCTTGGAAGGCTGGCGGTGCTCCCCTGCTCTTAGTGACCGAGCCGTCACACACTAGAGTCTCTGAGGCTGGTCAGTTGCCCTGTGACTAGGCTGGTAAAGAGGTCAGTCCTCGATGAGTTTGAGGACATCACTCCGTGACCACAGACATCTTGGCTCGAGAAGCTTTCTTGGACCGGAGAGCGGTGTAAAGTGGTCTGCGCCTCCCCGCCTGCCCCGGCTGAGTCCCGCAGGGTGTGTAGACCTTAGGCTCCCGGTGGACTGGGTGTGCACGCGCACGCATCCTTACTGTGCATCCTTACTGAGTAGATACGCTTGCCGTCCGTTTCCGTCTGTGGTCAGCGGTGGAGTGCAGATTGAGGGCGCGGACTTGTGAGTCCCAGGCTTGACCCCCTGTCCTGTGTGTGGCGCGGGCTGCACCCCGTCCCCTGCCTGCCCTGCTTGCTGTGTGACGAGGACGCCACGTTCTCTTCTCGGTTGCTCTGAGTCGGTGCCCCAGGGTGAGGCTTGGCTGGCTGAGCCCAGGACACGGCAGCGGCCGAGATGGAAGTGTGTGGAAGTATATTTAGAAAGCCGAGTCATCAGGATGTGGGGGCAGAAGAGTGGGAGGCTGAATCTCCTGTCTGACTTGGGCACCTGCCTGAGGGGCGGCTGGCGGGCTGGCGGTCACTGCGGCATTTCTGGGGGCCGGTGTAATGCCAGCTTTCCAGATAACGGAAATTTCAGACGCAGTTAACCTGTCTTCTCATCACCCAAAACTAGCCTCTCCTCTGTCCGTTCATTGCCCTCCGGGTCAGCCAGGTGTCCAGCCTTGGAGTAGGCCTGGAGAGTCCTTTTCCCAGATGTTTCAGTCACTGTTTCGTGCAACACCGTTGCGTGAATCTGTCCTGTCTGCCAGCCTGGCACTTGATCTGCTGGGCTGTGACATTTGTGCAGTCTGCACCCTGAGCGTAGGCCCCTGTCTTGCAGGGCTTCCTAGGACCTGGGGCTTCCCTGGAGTGGGAGGGTCCTGTTTTGTTCCCAGCAACTCCCTTCTGGACTGGTTTGGAACAGGGTCATGTGATGGCTCTGTCTGGGACCTTGTTATTGCCCCTCATGGCTACTCCCAGGACTGGTGCCAGGGGCAGGGTTAGTGAGTTCATGGATCAGTGTTTTCAATGGATCCAGGGATGCTGTTAGGCCGAGACCTGCTTTTTAGAGAACGAGGCCTTGGGTAGAGCTGCAAGCTCCATCAGACCTGTTTGCTAGCCCAGGAAGGGAATCTCTCTGATCTGATAAGGAGCAAAGATCATGACCTAGCGGGGACTTCTTGTGGAAAAGGCGGGGCTGTCACAGTATCTGTGGATTATCTGTGTCCGTGTACAGTTTAAATTAGTGGCCCTTGTGTTTCCACACGCACGCATGGACGCACACATGCACACACACACTCCCGTCTTCTCCTGAGCGAGACGCTGTTGGTCAGGAGCTCAAGCCTGGGAGCTCAAGCCTGCAGCCACCTATGCCAGAGGCTGGCCCCGTGTCCCTGCTGGCGGTGGAAGCTGGAGTGGCCCGTCACTTGCCAGGCATTGTCAGTTGTAACTGCTTTCCAGGGGAATGAGGGTGAGGGCAACTCAGAAGGTGCCCTAGAGACCCTCCTTGCTCCACCTGCCTCCCCCCAACCCCCCAAGCTGTAGGGGAGCGGGCGGTGTCTGTCTCGGGGAGGCAACTCAGGTCTGCGGCTGCTGTTCTTATACCTCACGCTGTCTCCCCTGCAAACCTTTTGAAGTGGGTGCTGTTCCCTGGTTTTGCTGTGAGGGCTGGGGCCCAGGGCCTTGTTCAGGCCAGACAGGTAGGGACGGGAGATGCTGGGTTCAGCTTTGCTCCACCTGGTCCCAAACCTGAGTCTCCTCCCCACCGAGACATGGGGCATGATTTGGGGGCACTCCCCACTTGCTTTCCTCCGGGTGCTTCATTTTGGAGAGTTTCTGTGTCTTCGTGTGGGTTCTACCCCCGGCCTCCTAGACACCTGTGGTCGGGCTTCAGTGGCAGGGGGGCGTCCCGGGCGAGGGAGAGCAGAGAGGGGTGTGGCGTCCCGTCTGCGGCCAGGCCCGTCCTGCGCTTGGGTTGGTGCCCGTCAGGATTGTGCTGGCTTTCATCCTCCTGGACAGGTGCGGCCTGGCTCTCCTGGCTGCTGGAACGTTCCGGCCTTCCCAGGGTCATCTTCAACGTGCGTAGGGCTGACGTCTCCTCTTCTGACGGACCTGGCTTTCTCTTCATGCCTGCTGCTTTGGGGTTGGGTGTCAGAAGCAGCTGGGCGCTGTGGTTTTTGGTTCTCCTCTTTCTGTGTTGCTTTACTCCCGGGGGGATTTCTAATGGGAACAGTTGGGCTTCTTTGAGGCCCTGGGTCCTTCTGGAGCTTGCCTTCTTTACCCGGAGTTCTGGGCCTGTTTGCCCTCACATCCGAGGCAAGACTCTGGGAGAGCTCCATGTCGGAGCTTTTCCGCTGTGGCTCTAGGGGACACAACCTTCGTTCTGCCCCATGTGAGTTCTGGGGGTCCTTCTGCCTGCTTCTGCCCGGTGCCTCTTGCCCTGGCCTTGATGGTTTCCATGCATGTGTGCCCTAGCCAGTACTCGGCCAACAGCCTGCCTGGCACCCCACACAGGTCTCCCGAAAGGCCCCCCTTCCTCGTGCTGCAGATCGTGGGCACTCTGGGCAGTGGGTTTGTCTCTCTCAGAGATAACCGTCCTGAGCCGCCTGCTGTCCGTGCACAAAAACCATTTCAGTGTTTTGCTTGTTTAAGGAAAGACGGTCTGTTCAAGCCTTGATATTCCATCTTGACGGGCATGTGGTGTCCAGAATTCGCTTTGGAGCCCAAAGGAAATACAGAGACCATGTGGTCCAGAGACCTCCCTTTATAGTATTTTTTTTTTTTAAGATTTTATGTTTTATTTGTTAGAGGGAGAGAGAGCAAGCAAGAGCGGGGGAACGGCAGGCAGAGCGAAAAGCAGGCTGCCCGCTGAGCACGGGGCTCGATCCCAGGACCTGGAGATCATGACCTGAGCCGAAGGCAGACTCATGATGGATGGAGCCCCCGGGCCCCCCGAGACCTCCCCTTCTAGAGGAGGGAGAAGGCAGGATAGGGAGTTTCTTTGCTCCAAACGGCGGAGTTGACACGGTGGTGATTCGTAAACATTGGCTCATATCACAGTAAGGGTTTTCATTCATGCAGGATGAACTGCTTCTGGTGACCCACTCGGGGGTGGGACCCAGGGGTTCCGTGCGGGGAGAGGCTGACCAAGTCCGGCAGGACCGGCGCCTCTGGGGCGAGAGGACCCAGTTCTTTGTGCTCTGGCGTCTCTGCTGCTCCTTCGCTTGGTCTCAGACACTTGCTATGCTCGGAGCCCGGAGCTCTGTGAAAGATACGCCTTCAGGGAGCATCAGCCTGACTCCTCGGCCACGTCCTTCCTCATGCTTCTGGAAGCTTCTTCCTGCCCCTCCCTGCTCTCCTACCCACCCTCTGAAGACCATCACACCTGGCTCAGGTGTGGTGTGGGAACCTGGGTGGGAGGCAGGAGGGGCCCCAGCCGGAGGAGCTCGGGGCCAGACCCAGTTTCCTCATTCCACTTCCAGATGCTTGGCCACGGGCTGCTGCTCACCTCTGGCCTTCTGGCCTCTGCTTGCCAGAGGGACTGAGAAATGAGGAAGAGCCGCCTCCAAGAATTACATCACAGTAAACCCTGGGGCCTTTTCCTGGTCGGCCAGGACCAATGAGAACCCTTTCCAGATTTTGAAATGGGAGTTTTGAAAAGTTCGCAGAAGAGGTGCCTCTTGTTGTTCTGCTAACCACGGGCACGCGGTGGGGGTTTGCTGTGTGCTGGGCGGGTGTGGGAGCTCTGCTGGGAACACAGCCCCGTCTCGGTGCTCCCTGAGGACCTCGCGCCACCTGCTTCCCGGCCGGGGTTTGAGTGTGGATGTTGCACGGGGCGGTGTTGCCAGGACAATGCCGGAAGCTTCAAGTCGAGGAACTCGGGTTTGCGGGTCTGCAGAGGCTTTATGTTCTCCATTGGGGAGCCCGCAAGATTGTGACCCGCGTCTCAGAGGGGGGAGCTCAGGCGCTGAGATGCTGAGGGGTCGTCGCTGTGGCGAGGGTGAGGTCACCAGAACGTGGAGCCTGATGGCCCCGGCGTCCCAGCTGTGCTCGCATTTTGTTAATGAACGCCCTCTGCTCTGTCCTTTTTGTTTGGATGTCTGTGTAGCCAGGGGACTCCATTCCCTCTGCCTCTGGGAGGGGCTCAGCCGGTGGCCTGGTCCTTGAGTCTATGGGGAGCTCGGTTCTGTGACCCCAGGGATGGGGGCGCCGGGGGCAGCAGGAGGAACGCCGGGCACCAGGCCTGTCTTCCAGAGCTTTGGGTTGTGGTTGGCCAGAGGCGGCTGGGGTGGGATCAGGATGCATTTCATTCCATTTGGAAGTTTGTGGTTTCTTAGATTGTTCTCATTGTCCCGGTTGCATTTTGACTGATCCTGGGGAGGCATGTCGAGGGCTCTGATTGTCGGCCTTGTTGATCACTGAGCAGCATGGAGATTTCCGTCCTGTCTCATTGGCCAGGGTAGACCTTAATCTTGGTGCAGGTGCTACTCCCTGACCGTTCTCTCAAATTCACGTTAGATGCGCACGTGCAGATGTCTTGGTCTCTGTTCATGTCCCTTTCCGTGAGGGTAATCGTCCCAGAGAACAAAGCGAGTGGGCAGCGGAAGTTGGGGCCGGGTGTCCAGCAATCTGATGTCCTTGCTGTACCGTTTCTGCCACCTGGATGGGGGCCCAGCCGCCGTGCCTCCCTTAGTCACCGTGTAAATGGGCCAGAGGGGTCATGCCTCCCTGCAGGGAGTGGTTGGCTGGAGAAGGACAAAAGGGCAAGCCGTGGGCCTGGTGCAGACATGATTTCATGAAGGGGGGGCCCTCAGTACCCCCCATCCAGACCTGTCCTCTACTGCATTCGAGAACGTGGGGGTAATCGCGCAGGGCTGAGTGACCCAGTCTCATCGACATTGATGAGATTCCTGACTCCCCAACCTGGGCCACCAGTGTGTGCAGGTGAGAACCACCAACCCTGTCCCAGGGGCCCCCATCCCCGAAAGCCTGGGGAAACCCGCAGCGGCCTTTGGCTTCCGCATCTTGACCGTTCTCTAGAGTTACGGACATCCCAGAGGATGACCCGAATAGCCATGAAAAAACGTAGGGGTCGGGGGCACCTGGGTGGTTCAGTTGGTAAAATGTCTGACTCTTGATCTCTGCTCAGGTCTTGATCTCACGGTCATGAGTTCAAGCCCCGCATTGGGCTCCATGCCCAGCATAGAGCCTACCTTAAAAAAAAAAAAAAAAATTATGGCAGCATTTTAAGTTTGACAGAGGCTGTAGATTATACTTAAAATCAGTAAGTTAGTGACTTAGGAAACCCTCAGCTTTGTATGAAGATCCAGTGTGGACGGTAGAATTAGTGCCGACATGTGGGGCCGTCACCGCTCTATGGAGCATTGGGCCATCGTGTTTCTTATAAACATTTCATGGACTTGATGTTTCTGGCTCCCTTTTCTGAGCCGCAGTCATTGTATTGCTAGAGCTCTGAGACACAGACCCCTTGTGAAAGTGTGGATGTCCCAACCCCTGACCTTCCCCCCCTCCCCCCGCCGCCCCGGAGTGATTGTTGCCCACTCCGTCCCTGGGCCAGCCTCTCTGCAGTTTCCTTCCCCGGAGCAAAGCCTGGGCTTTTTGTACTAGCCGTTTATAGCTGGTTCCCCAGTACGCAGGTCCAGAATCAAAGTCCTGGAGGAAGCTGGAGGGCCTCGCATATGCCAAGAGTAGATTTTCCCTTCAGGAGCTGCAGGGGAGGCAGGCAGGGTTCTGATCAAGGCCAGTCTGGGCAGAAGGCCTGCAAGTGATGCTGGATTGCGGGGGGCTAAAGTTACGTAGGATCCCCAGGCCGGCACAGGTAGAGCAGGGGAGAAGCAGGGAAAGGAAGGGCAGACCATCTTCTCTTTCCAGTGCCATGCCTGCCTGCCCCATGCAGCAGGGCAGTGAGGACACGCAGCCCATGTTTTCGGGGTTTGTGTGTCCCCTGGGGCAGATTCGAAAATCCTGCTGTGAACCCGTCTCCCGGTTCTAGGACCGGTGAAGGCTTTTCTGGGAGTATTTCCACTTGGGCACTGAGTGGGGGGCAGAGCCAAGAAGGTTGTGCCTTTGGGTTCTTTTTTTTTTTTTTTTTTTTTTTTAATTTCTTTTCAGTGTAACAGAATTCATAGTTTTTGCACCA